>PVJC01032750.1:0-19411 GCA_004026665.1 Murina feae
TACACCATTTTATTTTAGCTTGTAGTAAGACAGCTCAGGTGACCTTTTTAACAAGCATGCTATGATAATATTTATGTGATGCTGAAGCAAAAATAAGGACTTAACTCATTTTGGCAGTGATGATGAAATCATGAATGTAGAGCCAAAGTGAGAGTTTTTAATGATCTGCCATGACAGTGACTGAACACTTTCCTATTTAGTACATAGTGCTGAGGCAGGGGTGGCAAAATATTGTGTAGAATGCCAAATGGTGCAAAAGCATTGGTAGCAGTTTACTTGTAACAATAAAAGTAAATAATTTAATTTTAAATAAAGTAATATAAAATATCTATTTTGGCTATGACTGCCAGGTATTTGGGGCTCCACAATCAGAATATCTGTTTTGCAGATTTCTTTGTTCTTGACAAGACATTAGAAGTGAAAGGACTTATTTTTAGTCTTCATCAAAATGCCCAACTTTGCACACCAAGGGATCCTGGTGTGTTGTATACACACTTCTTCTTGGGAAGTCACTACATAAAGGGAGATATGAATTTACTAAGAGACCGACAATACCCTGGTGATCTGTATAAATCTCCCAATTCTGAAAGAAGAGATTAAGAACTAGTAGCCATACAATTCAGTGTTGATCTTTCTCTGGACATGTTTGCACACAAAAATTGAATGACACACGTATTTTTCTACAACTTACTTATATTTTCTGTTAAAATGAAAGTTGAAATTCAATGAAACCATGTTACCTAGCTGTCATGACTAGAAAAGAAATCAGGAAAGACATGCTATCTGAGAATAATTTTGATATGAAAACCAGGAGTTGAGAAATTTTAGCAATAGAATTTCCATTTCAGGGGAAGGCATGCAATGATTCCACTTTTCAAGTACTTTAATGTAAAAATCTATGCCACTGGAGGGCTTGATCACTCTAAAAAATTGGAAGAGACACTATATTGCAATTCAAAATATAGTCAGAGGCAAGCTGTGCTGTAAGTTTAAGGCCAGTTGTTTAGACATTAATCATTATGAATCCTGTTTAAAACATCTAAATAATTGCTCATAAGAAATATTAAGTATCACCCATCTCCCTAACACCCCTCCCATCTAGCAACTGTCAAAGTATGCTCTGTATCCATGAGTCTGTTTCTGTTCTACTTGTTTGTACATATATTTTTAGATTAAATTGTTGATAGATAACTATTTATTGTCATTTTATTGTTCATATTTCTGATCTTTCTTCTTCTTAAAGAAGACCCTTTAACATTTCATGTAATACTGGTTTGGTGGTGATGAACTCCTTTAGCTTTTTCTTCTCTGGGAAGCCCTTTATATGCCCTTCTAATCTAAATGATAACTTTGCTGGGTAGAGTAATCTTGGTTGTAAGTTCTTGTTTTTTATCTCTGAATATTTCTTGCCATTTCCTTCTGACCTACAAAATTTCTGTTGAGAAATCATTTAATAGTCTTATGGGAATTCCATTATAGATAATTAATGCTATTCTCTTGCTGCTTTTAAGATTCTCTCTTTGTCTTTAACTTTTGGCATTTTAATTATAATGTGTCTTAGTGTGGGCCTCCATGGGTTAATATTATTTGGGATTCTGTGCTTTCTGGACTTGTATGTCTATTTTTGTTATTATTTTTTCAAATAGGTTTTCTTTAAATTGAATTTATTGGGGTGACATTGGTTAATAAAATCATATGTTTCAGTTGTATAATTTTATAATACATCATCTGTATATGGTATTGTTTATTCACCACTCCAAAAAATCAGCCACTTTTGCATTTGAGAATTCAATTCCATTTCAGAGCTCAATTCCATCTCAGTTCAATTAGATACTCATTACAGGAGTCATGAAACATTTTCTCTAACAGCTGCCTCTGAGCTAGAGCTCCACTGCAACTGATTATATTTTGGGTTGGGAGGAAAGAAGTATGCTAGTTTTAAGTATTATTGTTTATTAATTTTTTATTGTAGAGATTCTTAAACATAAAAGTAGAAACAATAATATAATGAGCCCACATATGTACAGTATCTAGTCTCATTAATTACCATCAATTGGATACTCTTATATTTGCCTCCATCCTCTCTTATGACTTGACTATTTTGAAGCAAATAATCAATTTTAATATTTCTACTAGTATATAAACTAAAAGAAAGATTTTTTTTTTAAAGTTACCTTATTACCAATATTATATTAATGGTTTCTTAATGTAAAAATTTCCATTAATGTTGACATTTTCTTAATTTAAATGTTTTTTGTTTTGTTTTGTTTCTTATTAAATTAGGGTCTACATAAGGTCTGTAAAATGTAAATTATGTGTATGTCCCTTTAGTTTCTTATTAAGTGTCATACCTTACCTTTCCAGCACCACCCACACCTTTTCTATTTTGTTGCAGGTATTTTTTTGTTACAAAAAAAGTTTGTTTATTCAGTCTGGACTTTGCTGATTACATTTCAATTCATTTAATACCCTAGTATGTATTTAAATGCACTGTGTTCATATATATTGATTTTTATATGTAGAGGCTTGGTTGATTTTTAGGTTGTGTATTTTTTTTGGAAGTACTGTCATATAGTCAGTGCTATCCATCAGAAGGTACATAACATTTGTTGTCTCTTTTTAAAATAAGTTATAAGGTAGCGATGATCATTGCCTAGATTAGTTATTTAGGGTTTATGAAACCATGATTTAATTCTTTCATTTCTTTGTTGATTAATATCTATTCTAATAAAAGAGTAATATGCTAATTGTGTCACTCTGCTACATCCCAAGCCACGCCCACCAGCCAATCAGAGTGACTATATGCAAATTAACCCAACCAAGATGGTGGCTGGCAGCCACAGAGCTAGAGCAAACAGGAGGATACATTGCCCAGCAATGGAGGAAGCTGCCTGCCTAGGCTGGCTGTGGTCTCTGCTCAAGGCAACAAAGTTTTAGTTATAGAAGATAAATAAACCCCAGATACCTGCTTCTAGCCAGCCTTGCTGGGAACTTGGGTGGCTGGGGGCTGTGGCCAGCCTGCAAACAGCCATGAACCCCTCACCCAGTATGACCCCACCCTCATGGGGTGAGGGTCCTTGCTGGGGAGCTTGGCCAGCCTGAAAACAGCCCTCAGCTCTTTAACCCAGGCTGGCCAGGCTCCCCAGCAGGATCCCCACCCTGATCCAGGACACCCTTCTGGGCAAACCAGCCAGATTAGGCCCAATCCCCTGGGGAGCAGGCCTAAGCCAGCAGGTGGACATGCCCTGAGGGGTCCCAGACTGTGTGAGAAAGCACAGGCCAGGCTGAGGGACCCCCCCTGAGTGTGCAAATTTTTGTGCACTGAGCCTCTAGTCTATATATAAAAGCCAAGCAACCGGAACAACTGGAAAGACTGGAAAGACTGGATGCTATGACACACACAGCAGCAGCCAACAGGCCAATTGGGGACCCGATCAGCCCCACCCAACCATCTATGACCTCGCCTCCTGGCCGGCCCCCCCATCAGCCCCCCATTGGGGTGGGTTGGCTGGACCCTACCCATGCATGAATTTGTGCACCAGGCCTCTAGTAATTCTATAATGGAAAACATTCCATTAATCACAACTTCATTTCCTTAAGGTACTTAAAGTAAGGATAAGTTGATTCTTAATTCACCACTGTTCAAAATAATAACAGCTTCCTTATATCCTTCAAAGGAGAACAATGAACATTCTTTTATATCATTATGATTTTATATCTCTTAATCCTTATCATTATTAACCCAATCAGAGGCCCGGTGCACAGCTTCATGGGGTCTCTCAGCCTGGCCTGTGGGGATTGGGCCAAAACCAGCTCTCTGACATCCATGAGGGGTCCTGGACTTTGAGAGGGTGGATCTTGGGTGACTCACCCTGGAATTGGGCTCCCTCCTCTCTGGTTCTGGGTGCATCACCTGAGAACCGCAGCTGCCAAGTTATGGCAGATTGGCAGCTCAGCAGCTCCTTCATTGAGTGTCTGCCCCCTGTTGGTCAGTGCATGTCATAGCTACTGGCTGGTTGGCCAGTCACTTAGGCTTATATATATAGAGTAGAGGCCCAGTGCACAAAATCGTGCATGAATAGGGTCCCTAGGCCTAGCCTGTGACCAGGGCCATCTTCTGCCTGCTCGCCAGTCCCCAGTCCCACCCTGTCCAGCCACCATGCACCCCAATTCCTCTGGGTTCCCCATTTGCCATCCAGAAATCAGAGCCTGCAGGCTGGAGGGAGGGACCAAGAGGTGGTCAATACACCTCATAGCAACTGGTTGATCGGTCGTTCTGGTTGTTACAGCATTTTGGTCGCTGGCCTTTTATTATATAAGATTGTTGCTCACATTGTTCCCTCTTTGACCAGTGGCATCTTATTCAAGTTCACTTCTATGTCCTTTAAAAAATACCCTTAAAACATTTTATAACTTATTTGTGTTTTGGTATAAGATATTCCAGTTTATCTGGCAAATTTCCTATTTAGACCTAGACTCACTTGTTTTTCCAAATATATTTTTATCTTCTTATAAACAAATTAGTCAAACTTTTTTTTTTGCTTTTGAATTTTGAGGAATAGTTAAGAAAATTTCCCACGTTCCAAGATAATAGAGAAACTCATCCATGTTTTCTTCTAATACTTGTATGTTTTCATTTATGATTCATTTTGGATGAATTCTGCTGTATGTTGTAAGGAATAGATGCAGGTTACTTTTGTTATGTGATTATTCAATTTTCCTTATACCTCTTATTTTACATGCAGTGAAAATTATTTCCTCCCCTGATTTGAGATGCCACTTTTATATAATCTTATCTAATAAAAGCGTAATATTGAAATTGACCATCCCTTCGGGATGCCTAAGCCATGCCAACCAGCCAATCAGAGCGGCTGTATGCAAATTAACCCAGCCAAAATGGAGGCCAGAACTCATGGAGCTGAGTAAACAGGCAGTTTCCTTTGCAGCAGGAGTGAAACTGTTTGCCAAGCCGGCTGGCCTTCTCCCAGCTCCAGGCAACATCATATGTGCAACAAAGTCTCAATCCTAGAAGCCTCAGGAGCTAAAACAAACAGCAGTTCTGGCTGCCAGCTTCGTTACCTGCCTAGGCATGGCTTAAAGGAACAGTGTATCAATTATAGAAGATAAACAAACCCCAGGAACCTGCTTCCAGCCAGCCTTGCTGGGACATTGGGTCAATGGGAGCTGTGGGCAGCCTGAAAGTCTGAAAGCGCCCCTCAACCCATCACCCATGCTGGCCACACCGCAATGGGGTGAAGGACCTCACTGGAGGGCTTGGCCAGCCTGCAAACAGCCATCAGCCCCTCACCCAGGCTGGTCAGGTCAGGTACGCCAGCAGGTGAACTTCCCCAGAGGGGTCCCAGACTGCGAGAGGGCACAGGCTGGGCTGAGGGACCTCCCGAGTGCACAAATTTTTGTGCACTGGGCCCCTAGTGTAATAATAAATGCAATCATATATATTTCTGTTTTGTATTTTGTTCTATTGCTCCACTTTATTCATGTGACAATACCACACTTATAGTGGCTTTATATTTATTTTAATGTATGGTAGAGTTAGCTGTCTTCATTGCTCTTCTTTTGGATATTTCTAGCTTGTTTGTTTTTTCTAACAAGCATCATTAAACTCTCAAGCTGTGGGAATTAAATCTTATGATAGAAAAAATTATAAAATAGCTTAAGGAGAAATGATATTTATAAGATGTTGCCTCTTTTGAAAAAAATATGTTTTTTAAATTGATTTCAGAGAGGAAGGGAGAAGAAGAGAGAGAAACATAAATGAAGAGAAAGAATCATTGATAGGTTGCCTCCTGCATGCCTCACACTAAGAATCAAGTCAGCAACCTGGGCATATGCCCTGACCAGGAATCAAACTGTGACCAGGTCCTGGTTCATAGGTTGACACTCAACCACTGAGCCATACTAACAGATGTTGCATCTTTTACCCAGCAATATAGTATGTCTTTCCATTTATTCATCTCTACATGTATGCTATTGTGTAGTGTTTTATTTTCCTCACATAGGTTTTAGACATTTCCTATTTTGTTTATAAGTACTTAACTTTCTCTTTGGCTCCCTTTAATTGGGTCCTCTTTTTCATTATATCTTCTAACTGGTTTTTGTTTGTATATATAAAATTTATTGATTTTTGTAAATTAATTTTATAACCTGTTCCATGATTAAATATTTTATTTAATTTTTGCATTTTTTTAGGGTTTTCAGACATGTAATCATAATATCTCCAAATAAATAAAATTTTGCCTCTTCACATTTAATTATTGTGTCTCTATTTGATTTCTCATCTAATTAGTTAATAATCCCAATATAATGGTAAATGACACTGGAGATGGTCTGAATTCTTATCATGCTTCTGACTTTAAAAGAAAATCCTTTAGTGTTTTCTCATTTAGCTTAGAGAAGAAAGGAGAAAAAAAATTAAGAGTCTCTTATATTGACCCATATATTTACATTTCCAATGCTGTTCATTTCTTTCTATGGACTCAATTTGCCATTTGGAGAAATTTCTTTTCACTCAGTAGTGTTTATTAATTCATTTAGTATTTATTGTAAGGCAGGTCTGCTATCAATGAATTTTCCCATTAATTGTTTACCTGGGGATGATTTATTTCACCTTCTGTTTTTAAGTATAGTTTTGCTGGATATAAAATTCTTGACTGAGATTATTTTTGTTTTAGCACTCTGCACATGAGTCTATTGCATTCTGCACTCCACTGTTTGGGTGGAAAATAAGCTACTAATTGCACTTATGCTCCCTTTTATATGATGGGTCATTTTTTTGTTTTTCGCCATTTTAAAGATTTATCTTTGTCTTTGACCTTAAACAGTTCAACTATAACGTGTGTGGGTCATTTTGTTATTATCCTACTTGATATCAGATGTACCTTTTGAACATGTAAATGAAGGTTTTTCATCAGATTTGGAAAGGTTTTAGTCTTTATTTCCTCTAATATTTTTTCTACTTATTTTTCTTTCTCCTCTCATATCTATCTATTATCTATCTATCTATCTATCTATCTATCTATTTATCTATCTATCTACCTATCTATATCTACTTGTTGTTGTCCCAAAAGTCTGTAAGACTTATGTTTTTGTTGTTAATGTTCATCTGAGGTTATTTTTTTAGTTGATTTTTAGAGAGAGTGGAAGGGAGAGAGGGAAAGAAGAAGAGGGAGAGAGAGAAACATTGATGTGAGAGAGACTCATCTATTGATTGACTCCTACATGTGCCCAGACTAGGGCCAAAGATTAAACCTGAAAACCAGGTATGTGCCCTTGACTGGAAATAGAACCAAAGACCCTTGGTGCATGGGCCAATGCTCAAACCACTGAGTTACACCAGCCAGGATAAGACTTATTCTTTTTCTAAAAAAATCTTTCCCCCCCTCTGTTCTTCAGATTGAATTATTTCTATTAATTTGTCTTCATGTTCAATGATTCTTTCTTCTACCATCTCAAAGATGCTGTGAGCCACTCGTGAATTTTTCATTTCAATTATTGTATTCACCAACTCCAAAATTTCCATTTGAACTTTCACATGATTTTTATCTCCTTATTGAAATTTGCTTTGTTGATTTATTGTTGTCATAATTTTATTTAATTCTTTAGTTCTTTGAACATACTTAGATACTTTGAGTGTTTGCTAAATTTAATATCTAGGAACACTCAGAGACATATTTATTGACTCCCCCGACTCTGCATCACACTTTCCCATTTCTTTTCAAGTCTCATGATTTTTTTATTGAAAACTAGTCATTTAAAATATAATATTGTAGTAACATTAGTTTGCAGGGGTTTTTTTTGTTTTGTTTTTTTTTGCCACTGATAGCAACACTTAGGAAAATACCAGAGATATTTTATTCACAAGTAAAAAGATGGATAAACTCAAAGAATTTGACCATTATATGTAATTATTCCCTGTATCAATTTGTACAAGCTGACAACTGTACCGAGGAAACTTAACTGTAATCTATGAACTAACAACCATACCACAGTGGTATTAGAAAAAAAGTTTTAGTTTGTCTCTACAACCTCAACATTTTTTTCATTTCCTTTCTCTTTTCTGCATGAACATTTAAGAGAAAAATAATTTGATTTAAGTACATTAAAGTTTTTAGTTAGCCAACTTAAAGTTGTGTAGTTTCTCAGGAGCATAAATTTTCTAAAGGTTAGGCCAGTTTCATCTTTTATGTACATTTTTATAGAGAAAGATCTATAAAAAGAATTAATTGACCCAGTGGAAGGCACTCCATTAGTGAAATTGCTTATTTCTTATTTCATCTTCTCCACTAGTGTGTGTATATATATATATAAACACACACACACACACGCACTTGGTGGAAACATGGTAAGTTTGGTTCAGCCCCAAAGCTTAGCCAAGATCTTGTGAAGGAACCAATATCCATGTGAAGTATAAATGTTATTTATTATTGTTCAAAATAAAATCTTTTCATTAGAAATAAATTTACTTAATAAAATATCAATGCTGTGGTCATGTGAAATTGTGATTATTCTGAAATTGACCTGTCTTTATTCTATGTGACATTGACTTTGTATAAAATTTCTAGAATTAGATAAACTCCTCAATACCCTCTGGACCAAAGTTGCCTGTAACAGAAAAGATCAAGTCCATCAGCTTCAAAGGAAAAACAACCATGTAACAATTCACGGTGGGAGTTACCCTAATCTATCTGTATCCATGCACCAAGAGTCCGTGGATGGTCCTATTTCCTGGGATCAGGTATTATCGTTATTCCTCTTATATTTTCATTTTTCACTGTCAAAGAAAACCCAGCTCTGAAAGTGGCATAAGAGTTGTACAAAACTTAAAGGATAATATGTATTTTTCTTAAATGTAAGAATATTCTATTTCCACAGAATGGTCATATCTGCCGCCTCCCCTTCAATAAGTGGCTCATTGCAAACATAAACATGAGGCCATGATATTTAAAAGAATAAGATATATTACTCTTTCCTCCTTTGGGTCTATGTTGAATGCATGAATAGTTAATTCAATGTACATATATGAAGCCTTTACTATGTGCCAATCACTATTGTGGGCATTGTGGATATGGAATTGAACAAAAACAAGCACAGCTCCTATGGGTAGTGGGAGGATATAGACATTACATAGTACTTACAATACTAATGAATGAATACTTTAAACTTAGATTAGATTAATTTAGATTAGAATATAAAGAGGTTACTTTGGGCTGTGAGCAACAGAGGAATATTTGTATAGTAGGTAGCACTGAAATGGTTTTGGAGAAAAGGTGATCTATGATCTTATAAGCATATCCATATTTCTTAAAGTTGTATTCCAAAATACATTCACTAGTGTACTGTGATACTTCTTAATTATGGGTGCTATGGTCAAGTGAACTTGGGAAATACCAGAGACAATACATTGCACTGTTTTGGGAAGACCTTTAGGAAATAAACTTCTTTATTCTTACGTAATCTAGCATATTTATAAGAGATGAACGTTCACTTCAGAGGTGGGGCTTATATGTCCAGGTGTTTTCTATCAGAGAAAAGGCCAGACTGTGAAAAATAATAGATCTATGCAGAGGGGAACAGAAAGGAGAAGGTAATTGGCTCTGAAGAGACAAGCCTTTTAAATTACTGATTTTAAACAAAACAAAACAAAACAAAACACCCCCGACTGATTGTAACTTAAGATCACAAAGGCATCGTAATAGTCTTATTTCAATAGAAGACACCTTTCTGCGCCAATGGAACTATGCGCCACTCTCACCCACATCTTAAAACTTTTTAATGTAATTTTTGATACACAAAACCAACTTCTAAGATAGACAAATGCCTTGTGGCAATTTTTAGAGACCCGTTTATTTATAATCCTCATCTCTTATAAATATGCCTATACAACATAAAAGTTGCAAAGATTTAGGTAAATATCAGTAGGTGTAAGCAATAGTGTCTGTGGGGAAGAGATGTCAATTAAGAAATGCTGCGTCAACGAGCTGGTATATAAATGCTAAATGTGTCCATTTTAGCTAGAATGGCAATTGATGGTGAGTTTGTGTGCCAAGGTTAGTAACAACATATGTTTTTCCCACACAGACTTGCTTCTCTGCTGGGCAACTCATGGAGATATTTCTACAGAATAGTCTTTCACCTATTTCTAAGGAGAACTTTAAGCAAATGAGTCCAGGAATCATCCAACAATTGCTCAGCTGCTCTTGCCAGCTGCCCAAGGACCAGCAAGCTAGCCTTCCGCCTACCACTCTGGAGAGTAAGAGCGGATTCTTCCCTCAGAAAGTGAATGCACGCAATGTGGTAATAATAACCATGGACACAGGGTGCTTACTATAAACCAGGCACTGTCCTAAGCATTGCATATTTATCAACTCATGCCACTCTCATACCATCCCTATGAGCGAGATAATTACCCTCCATTTTACAGATGTGGAAGCTGAGGCACATAGTGGTTAAGTGACTTGCCCAAGGACACACCTCTGGTAAGGCATTCAAACCCAGGGAACCTGGTCCCAGAGTTATTGTTTACTTTTATTTTTATTAAAAAAACTTTATTGTTGAAAACATTACCTATGTCCCCTCCTTCCTCCCCCACCCATCGACCTTTTCTAGCCTGCCCCTGACCCCTGCCTCAGGCCTTTAGCATCCCAGAGTCATTGTTTTTAACCACCGTGCTACGCTAGCTTTCAATGAATATTTATATCTAGTATACAGTTTATGTAAATTGATTTGGTCCCCTCTATAGGACTTAGTTATAGACCGACTTGGAAGTGCGTAGCTGAGAGGTGGCATGGTGTAAAGAAGGCACACGTGGAATGTTGGAGTCAGATGTGCAGAGTTGAGTCATGGCTTCGATCCCCAGCTGACTCGGTGATCTTCAGCAATCTCCATATTTCCCAGAGCCCATCTCTTTTTCTGCACAGTAGGAAAGCAGTGATGTCCTACAGGGCTTCTCATCTTTCCACACATCATGGCACATGCAAAAACAAAACGAAGGCACACTGGGGTACCCCAAAGAGGCTGCTCTGGCATGGTGCTGACCAGTGCAGGCAGGTACCGACCTCCCAGACCCGCCTGGCACCCCCAGAAGTGCACACTTCTGAATCCCATTGGATCAGCGCAGTAGGTGAACCCTCCTGCAAGGCCTCAAAAGGTACCTGTGAGGTTCAAATGAGATGATGTGCACAAAACTGCATTTTGTAATTTAAAGCACTGTATATTTAAAAGGAAAAAAAAAAAGGTTGCTTGAGAACATCCATGATGGATAGAAAAAATTAGCACTTAATACTTGCAACCTTTAAAACATTACCATTGATCTGAGGGCCTTATATGGTTTTTTTTGGAGTTACCTTTCTTTTCCTTTGAGGTAGTCTCAAAGAAAAGCTGAATTGTTCCAAAACTCTCTTCTCTACTCACTTCTAACTCACAGTGGATTCTGCAGCATCAAGAGACTCATTTGAAGATTTTAAGTGAACAAAAACACGCCAGGCGAACATAGCTAAAACTCCACAGTTACGGACAGAAAGCTTTGTTAAAAGTGAGCAGCTGAATAATTCAGCACTTCGCGGTCAATGATGACTCAAAAGTGATGAGGCAGACAGATTCTGGCACCTAGAGCTTCCGTGAGCCTGTCTATGTTCCACCTCATGTCACAGAGTTTGGTACACACAGGCCCCTGGGGAATGGGTTTATGAACTGAAGATTCATGGAAAAGTTTTCTCTCTCTAATGACCTTCTAGACCCTTCCACGGAATAGTCTTTCTAAGAAAAATTCAAGCAAATCACACTCACTAGAGAGCATTAGTGTCCTCATCTTGAAATGTTGCATTATGTAACAAAAGGGTAAGGTTTGCATTGGCCTTTTGAAATGAGAGAAATATAAGGTGAAGAGGGGAGGACACAGGGAGATGTTAGTAGGAAAACAGTGTGGTGAAATTCAACTTCTAAGCATCACCTCCAATTCAGTTTTCCAGGAAAAAGCGTATTACCGTGTGCAAACCAAGGTTCACACCCATGCAAAGTAGCTGCTCGGGAATGGCTAAGAATTTATGTTCTTTTTAAAATATATTTTTATTGATTTTAGGGAGGAAGGGAGAAAGATAGAAACATCGGTGATGAGAGAGAATCACCAACCAGCTGCCTCCTGCATACCCCCTACTGGGGATTGAGCCACAACCCAGGTATGTGCTCTGACTGGGAATCAAACCGGTGATTTCTTGGTTCATAGGTCAATGCTTAACCACTGAGCAACCCTGGCTGGGCTATTCTATTCTTTTTTTAATTAAATGTATTGGAGTGGCATTGGTTAGTAGGACCATATAGGTTTCAAGTGTGCATTTCTATGACTCATGACCTATATGTTGCTTTGTGTGCCCACCACCCAAAGTCCAATCATCTTATTATATTAACTTCTATTGTAATGAGGAGAAACATTTACATAGCACCTGTCGGTAAGTCACCTGACTCCAATCAAGATGCCAAGGGAAGTGGGGTAAGTTAGTTAGCAGAGTCCGATGGCCACAAAAGTCAGAGATTTTGTGGTTTTCAGGCTGTCCTTGACATGTGGGAGCAGGTGAAATCTGGCTCGCAGAGGACATAAAAACATCTATAAGCTATAAAGTTAGGAAATGTTCACCCTCTTCCAATACTACACTGTAGCTGCCCTCAGGACAAGGCGGGTGAGGGGGAGAAGGATCAAAGAACTTGAAACTTTGCCTTTTACCTCAGAAATGTCAGACCCTAATTTGTTTTTGTGAGTTCTTATCATTTTATGACCTTTTGTAGCTACCCTAAAAATGTGGCAACTTTGAACTTCATTAGGCACCCAGGTTCTCATATTAAATTTCAGAAGTCATTATGTATTACATGAGAAGAATGATATTCCCACATAGAATCTATTTATGGAAGAATGGGTTATGAAACTTGGTTAATGGTTTTTTTGTTTTGTTTTGTTTTTTTTATAACATAGGTATTTTCACTAAATTAGAACAGAATAAAACTAGGGGTATGACCATTACAGACCATTTTTATCATTTTTAAAACCACCCATGAATTTATCGTATTAATTATTCTTCATGTAGCATCTACAGTTCAGTAGCATAAGTATTTTCACATTGTTCTGAATAGACTTCTAATTGTTTTATCTCACAAAACTAAAACTCTATATCTATTAAATAACAACCACTTTATATGAGATTCCTAGCAGTGAAAGAATGGTGATGAGAGTGAGAAAATCAAAGTTTAAAAGTTTTTTTTTGCCTTCTCTGAGTATACCACCAACTTTATTTTAATATTACACTCCTATATAATTTAGAACTTATGATTCAGTAAGAGTCATAATTATAATTAGAACATATAATTCAGTAAAAGTCATCTTAAAAATCACAAGCCTGTTACCATGTTATCAGCTGGAATCATTAATACCGTGTGATCTACAGTGGAGGGTGAATGTTCCAGAACAGTGCAAGAATAATGAGAATAGGCTATTTTATGTGATAAAAGCTTTAAGGTGATAGTTTCTTAAAATCTACACTGGACTTTAAAGAATATGGTAACTACATTGTTTGATTTAACTTATTTATTTGTATGCAGTCACTAAAGGAAATGACAATTTAATTTGGTAATTACCTTCCTTTATTGTTTATAAAAAAGTTTTCCATGACTTACTAATAATGTCTAAGTAAGTAGAAAGCAAGAGTATCTGCAACCAAAGGGAAATGGTGGCTTGAATAACACTTTTTCTACAAATCATTTATATTCGACTCTGAAAGCCATTTTTCTCTCTATTAATCTTACTCTTTCTTTCCTCCTTTCACTCTTCTCCCCTCATACACATCTGTTTTTGTTTAAATAATTAAAAAAATTGTACTTTCTGAATATTTTTCAAAAAATCTAGAAGCTAGAAACATGGAATAAATTTAGAGGTTACAATCCAAAATGTAGGTTGTCCAAATTTATTACCAGCTGCTACACATTCATCGATCAATTTTCACCAACGCAATCACTCATTTTAGTCATTGAGAATAACAAACACTCTTGACATTACAAATAGCTTTGAGAACCTCTGGAAGAAAGTACTCATTTTGTATGCAGACACAGGTCTCCGTGGGCCCAAACAGCGTGCTCCCGCCCTAACACTGCTGCCTTGCCTTTGAAAGGTGTAAGTGTGATTAGATGGGTATCGTTACCGTCCATGGAGGTGGTGAAGTGAGAGAAGTATCTCAGGAGTGGGAGGTGAGCTAGGTCCTTGCTTACCACAGTGATTTATTTTTAAAAATATGTTTTTAGTGATTTTAGAAAAAGAGCAGGTGAGAGGAAGAGAAATATTGATGAGAAACATCGATGGGCTGCCTCCTGGTGCATGCCTCCTTCTGAGGGTCGAACCCCAGATCTGAGCATGTGCCCTGACCAGGAATCGCACCGTGACCTCCTGGTGCATGGATTGACATTCAACCACTGAGCCACACCAGCCCGGGCCCACAGTGATTTTTTTAATAAGCGGTCATTGGGGTAACTTTAAAGCAGCAGGGTTGTTTGGTGAAAACTTTTTCATTCTTAAAAACGAAAACGTGTCACCACGGATAACGCATGAAACAATTTCATAGCCCTGTGGACTGTGTAGTAAGAGGTTCTTCTGTCTCGTTCACCAGCTGAGGCACTCGCAGAGGGTGTGAGCACTGACTGCTTTCACATTCTCTTTCCTGCTTAGAATATGGCTACAGCACAGGGGCCGTGGCCCTGCTCACGCTGGGCTCCATGCTGGGGACGGCGCTGATCCTCTTCCACAGCTGTGGGGAGAACTACAGGCTCATCTTACAGCTGTTTGTGGGCCTGGCTGTTGGGACACTCTCTGGGGATGCTCTGCTCCACCTTATCCCTCAGGTAAGACGTCGGTATGTTTTTTTCCATGTCAGGTAGAGTCGGTCCAATTTCTCCTGATGGCTAGCAATTGGAGGTACTTTTGCCAAATTTCACAGCACCTTGGATGAGTAGACATAGGGGGAAGTGTTTTCCTTGGAAATGCATATTATTTCTGCAAAACCCGTGTAGGAAAGAAGAGATGACCAATTATTATGTTCAGCACGTTATGCTTATTTTTGAAATTAAAAAAAAAAAAAAGGTGACCAGATGTAGATTCCTGCTAAGAAAAATTCAGGAAGCATTTACTAATTACCTGTAGATAAAGATGAATGGGCTGTAAGCATCGCACTGGCTTTTCTCCAGTGTCCCCAAAACTCATTGGTTTCATCCTCTGCCCTTCTCTGCTATCTTTTGTGCTGGGAAGACTGCGTCTCCTCAGGCCCTTTGCAGGCTGTTGTTGTTGGGTTCAGCCAATGTGAGGCACAACAGAAAAGTGAGGGGAGGAGGAGTGAGGGACACGGGTGTATCTTCCTGTCCCCTCCTGGCTCTGGTACTTGCTCTAGGACAGTGATTTTCACAGCCCATGTGCCTCACAATATTTAAAAATGCAATATTTAGTCAGGGATACTGACCTCTTTTCCCTTAGATTGTCAAATTAAAAAAAAATGGCAACAGCCAACACAATAGCCATTTGGTGTGAACGAATCAAAATTATACCTATTTTTGTTGTGCCACAGAATTTTGGTAACTGGTGTTCGTGCCGTGAGGTGACAAAGGTTGAAAATCGCCGATGTAGAAGCAGCAATTAACCTGCAGTCCTACAGCTCCCATGGAGGCCTCCTCCCCAGCTCTGCCTCCCACTGAGCTTCAGCAACATTATTTCCAACCTTTGCCTTTTCACCCCTGAGTGCTATTGGTTTCCTCGGGTCACAAGTTTCTGGTTGTCTCATTATCCTGTGTCCATACTCTCGACTTTGCCTGTACTTCTGTAATAGTAGCATCATTAACCTCTCCTCATTTGGACCATCATGCCCAACGGAGAATGTACAGATTTCCCGTAAGAAAAATGTAAGCACCAGGAAGTTGGCTCTCTCTTAAAGTGTTTTAAAGCACTATCTGTTGGAAATGGAAGGACTGGGACCCGAGATGCAAATGAGTTCAGGCAGAAGGGTCTTCAGATGAGGGTGTCTCTTTCCTCTGAAATCTCTTGTGATGAACAAATGATCCATCCTTTCAGAAAGTCTGAGATGTTAAAATTTTCCATAAGCCTCTGGCACTTTCCTACAGGGTCACTCTTGTTGCTTAGAGGCTCAATAATATTAGATGTTCTGAAAATTGCCAAGTGAGCATTGGAGAAATGAAATAAACCATTATTAGTTTTAATTTCCCCTGTAATCTAATTTTCTGGAAATATTTCAGGGCTTCTTGGCTTGGGGCGGTGGCCGAGGCCTTTTTCTAGGTCACTGCAGTGGCTGCAGAGTTGTTGGCTCCCAGGATCCAGGGAAACGGCAAACGGATCTGAAGGCCTCCTGGGTTTCCCCAGGTCGGGGTGACATTGCTCCAGGCAGCAGGGGTGGGTTGGGGTGGGTGGGACTGTGGACTGGCTCTGCAGAAACAAGAAATGAGGGGAACTGAAAAGATTAGCTGGATTTCATGAACTTTATAAGGCAGTTTTATTCGAGGAGCCAGACAAAGACAAAAATTGTTGGGAAGAAAAAGATGCTGTACAAAGGTGGTGGAAAGCTAAAAAAATCAGTGAGGTTCCTGAATGTGCTCCATGACAAGTGTTCAAAGGGCTTCAGAGAAATGACCCCCCAAAAATGCCATTTAGCTAAATTTATTCCACTTAAAGATGTACATTTTATTCTAGGATAGTGTTTCTTTCCTGTTCTGTGATATTACAATATTCTCAATGTTAGGAAATAACCAGAGGCCTGGTGCATGAAATTTGTGCACTGGATGGGTGGGGGGGTGTCCCTCAGCCCAGCCTGTACCCGCTTCAATCTGGGACCTGTTGGGGGGTGTCCAATTCAATTGGCAGTTGGACATCCCTCTCGCAATCTGGGACTGCTGGCTCCCAACCCCTCGCCTGCCTGCCTGCCTGATTGCCCCTAACCACTCTGCCTGCTAACCTGATTGATGCCTAACTGCTCCCTTGCTGGCCCGATCGCCCCTAAATGCCCTCCCCTGCCGGCCCGGTTGCCCCCAACTGCCCTTCCCTGCAGACCTGGTCCCCCTCCACAACTGCCCTCTCCTGCAGGCCTGGTCCCTCCAACTGCCCTCCCTGCAGGCTTGGTTCCCCCAACTTCCCTCCCTCCCCTGTTGGCCTGGTCCTCCCCAACTGCTCCCTACTAGCCTGATTGCCCCTAACTGCCCTCCCCTGCAGGCCTGGTTGCCCCCAACTGCTCTCCCTCCCCTGCAGGCCCAGTCACCCCCAATTGCCCTCCCCTGTCGGCCCTCTTGTGCCCACATGGGAGCGGCCATCTTGTGCGAGGACACGACAGTCAATTTGCATATTACCTCTTTATATATAGGATCATAATTACAAATATTATGTGGGCATCCTTTAATGTTTTTACCAAAAGAAAAAGTTGACCAACATATGTTGTTTTTGTAACTCAATATACATGCTCATTCATGCACTTATATGTAAATATGTTTCACACATAAATACCTACTATGAATATATACATACTAGGGGCCTGGTGCACAAAAATTTGTGCACTTGGAAGGTCCATCAGCCCGACCTGTGCCCTCTCGCAGTCTGGGACCCCACTGGGGATGTCCACCTGCTAGTGTGCCTGGTCAGCCTGGGTGAGGGGCTGATGGCTGTTTGCAGGCTGGCCAAGTCCCCCAGTGTGGATCCTCACCCCATTGGGGTATGGCCAGCCTGAGTGATGGGCTGAGGGCTATTTTCAGGCTGCCCACAGTCCCTTCAGGTTTTGCGTCCCTACTGGGGTACCTGGCCAGCCTGAGTGAGGGGCTGATGGCTGTTTGCAGGCTGGCCAAGCACCCTAGTGGTGTCCCTCACCCCATTGGGGTGTGGCAAGCCTGGGTGTGCACCTGAGGGCCGTTTTCAGGCTTTCAGGCTGCCCACAGCTCCCATTGACCCAATGTCCCAGCAAGGCTGGCTGGAAGCACGTTTCTGGGGTTTGTTTATCTTCTATAATTGATACACTGTTCCTTTAAGCCGGGGCCTAGGCAAGTAACAAAACCTCCTCTCTGCTTCAGTTCTGGCTTCTATAATGAAACAATGTTTCCCTTAGAAGTCAGGCCCAGCCTGCTGTTTGCTTCACCTTCTAGGATTGAAGCAATGTTGCAAATATGTTGTTCCCAGGAGCAGAGAGAAGCCCAGGCGGCCCGCAGTTTCACTCCTGCTGCAACGGAAACTGCCTGTTTACTCAGGTCCCTGAGTGCCGGCCTCCATGTTGGCTGGGTTAATTTGCATACAGTCGCTCTGATTGGCTGGTGGGCGTGACTTAGGCGTCCCGAAGGGATGGTCAATTTGCATATTACACTTTTATTATATAGGATAAATATGTGCAGATGTAATCTTGTTTTCCTCTTTTTAATGGTCAGTAACATCCTAAATGTGGAAACCACTGAACTATTTCTTAACTTGCTGTCTCCTGAGGAAGAAATATGTTACATAATGATTACTAGCTCTTAAGAAATTATGAGGTCAACCAATGGAATGAGTCAACCAATGGGATGAGTCAACTAGAGGAAAATTACTAATGCTTTTTCTGTACCTTTTCTGTCCCAGGTTGCTGACAATATTGCTGGGCATATAATATGCCTTCAATAGAAAATGTCTTTCAGACAGATTTTTTACTTCTCTGAACAATTATTTGCAATATTATTTAATTGCAGTGGGGCATGGGAAAAATAAGGCCAAATGAAATGTACTTTTGTATTTGTTCTGGATATAAAATATAGTGACTTGCTATAAGGCATTGCTATGCAGATATTTTTTTAAAATATATTTTATTGATTTTTTACAGAGAGGAAGGGAGAAGGATAGAGAATTAGAAACATCAATGAGAGAGAAACATCTATCAGCTGCCTCCTGCACACTCCCCACTGGGGATGTGCCCGCAACCAAGGTACATGCCCTTGACTGGAATCGAACCTGGGACCCCTGAGTCCACAGGCTGATGCTCTATCCACTGAGCCAAACTGGTTAGGGCTATGCAGATATTTTTAAGCTCCTGGAAAACAATTCAGCTAAAGGACTAAGAATGTATGAAAATTTAGGCCACTTGCTGAAATAAGCTTAGGCTTTATTGTGTTCACAGATAGAAATTACTCACAGCTCTCCCTTCTTTCCTCTTGTATACATTTTATTTGGTGGGAATTAAATCCTGGGCTGGAAGCATTTATACATCTAAAAGCAAACTGGGCTTTGAATTATTTCAGGAGTTGTCATGGAGTGCCCCAGAATGGAAGTTGAATATATTCAATACTGGGCCTACTCATTAGTATTTAAATCATCAAAAGTTATCTCTTTATGTATCTCTTATTTTTTTAATTTTTA
>PVJC01032751.1:0-19757 GCA_004026665.1 Murina feae
CTGTTTGCTCTAGCTCTGAGGCTGCCGGCTACCATCTTGGCTGGGTTAATTTGCATGCATCTGCTATGATTGGCTGGTGGGCGTGGCTTAGGTGTCTTGGAGTGATGGCTAATTTGCATACTACTCTTTTATTAGATTAGATGTTTCCTAAATAGATTTAATAAAAAAAATAAATTCCCCTTGGTCTTTCAACTTAATTACAGCTATTTTTAAGTTTGTGATTATAACCATAATATCTAAAATTGTGAATGATTTCTGATATGTTTCTTCTCTTAGCTTTTAGTTAAAATTTCTTTTTCATGTGCCTGAATATTTTTTATTTTTATTATTTTGATTGAATGTCAGATATGGCATATGAAAAATTGTAGTGGTCACTTGAGGGTTTATGATGTTTTCTTTCCTCTAAAGGGAGTTGACTTTTGCCTTAGGAGAGCAGCTATGCTGACAACACTAGAATAATTTGAAGCTGCACTTTAGTCCCTCAGCTCTGCTTCTGCTTCTTCTTACTCCAATGATAGCTAAATTTGGTGTTTCAAGTGAAATCTTTCTGTCTTATTTAGAGTTTCTCTTCTTTTGTGATCCCCAAACCACAATTTTGTTCAATAAATCACAGAAGTCTACAAATGCTCTCTCTGGCTCTCTGCTTCTCAGCCATAAATTTTGGATTAACAAATTCTTCATGGTGGAAAGAAATGTTAAATGTTGTGTTCATGTGCTTTGTCTTCCTTAACCCTTGATATTGGCCCCATAAATTCTCACTGTCTTGGTAAATCTACAATGTCTTCAAACAGTAGTGCTTTATTTTTTAATAGGTTGCCTAATTTCTAACTACTTTCAGTGCGAAACTTGCTCTAAAATAAATTACCCTAGCATTACTGTAAGTGAAGTGCTCCAATAAGCTCTTGATCAAGATAACTGCTCAACTGAATTTAAATAACCTCCATTATTTTCATACAACTGAAATTCCAATAAAGTTTTATAATATAGACTTAAAACATGAAATGACCCAACTAACACTATCCCCCTAGTTTATTTATACTTTTGGCATCAATATAAGTTATAATATTTTTAAAAATGTATAATGTCTATTAAAACTAAAACAAAGCTCAGTATAACGTTTTTAAAGTCACCAAATCTGAACATATGTGAATAAATTATACAATATTTAAATGGTATAGGCATCTGATATGATTGGATTTCCACCATAAAGCAACTATTAAAGTCATGATCTCTTCTTGACTAAAAAAAAAGCAATTATACCAGATATTTAGTTAGTATTCTATTATTTACAAAATTATCCTATATAATAAAAAAG
Organism: Murina feae; assembly: GCA_004026665.1. NCBI lineage: Eukaryota > Metazoa > Chordata > Mammalia > Chiroptera > Vespertilionidae > Murina > Murina feae. The sequence goes on from PVJC01032751.1 coordinate 1,316, forward strand.
TAATACGCAAATTGACCCTAACAGCAGAACAACTGAGAATGACTGGTCACTATGACAACACACTGACCACCAGGGGCCAGACGCTCAATGCAGGAGCAGACCCCTGGTGTCAGTGTGCTCCCACAGGAGGAGCTCTGCTCAGCCACAAACCAAGCTGATGGCTGCCAATACAGCAGTGGTAGTGGGAGCCTCTCCCGCCTCCTCAGCAGCACTAAGAATGTCTGACTGTGGCTTAGGCTTGCTCCCCGCATGAAGTGGACATCCCCCGAGGGTTCCCAGGCTGCCAGAGAGATGTCTGACTGCCAGCTTAGGCCAGCCCCCCTAGAGAGCCGGCCTAAGCCAGCAGGTGGATGTCCCCTGAGGGGTCCCAGACTGCAAGAGGGCACAGGCCGGGCTGAGGGACACCCCTCCCACACCAAGTGCACAAATGTTTGTGCACCAGGCCTCTAGTTTTGTATAATTCGGGTAGTCAGAATTAAAAATGACTCTTCAAGGTTTTCTTCCCCCTCATTGATGTGCACATCCTATATAATCATAGGGATTATTATTTGATAGACTTTTCAAATCATCAGAGGCTAGACTATGTTTTGTGACACAGTTGAAAGGAGCTTAATTAATTCAATCTTACATAATCATAGGAACCCTTTAAAATCGGATATTTTGTCAATGTTGCTGCTGATTTGAAGATGGAAACATCACATCAAAGAATGTATTTCAGTCTCCAGGAGTTATAGCCAATAAGAAAACTGGGACTTTAATCCTTCTACCAATGGCTCTGAATTCTTCTAAATACCTAATGAGCTTAGAAACAAATTATTTCCCCAGTCTCAGAATAATAATTTGGCTTTAACTTTGGCCTTGTGGTACCGAGAGGCCAGAATCAAGACAGTCGGTGCCATATTTTTGAGTCACAGAACTGTGAAATAATAAGCTGATGGTAACTTAAGTTATTAAGTGTGTGGTAATTTGTTATACTGCTTTAGAAAACTAAACCATACACAATCTCATTAATGCTCTTACAAAACCTGTAATAACACTAAGACAAGAGATGTTGCTATAGAAAATAAGGCAAGATTAAATATCTAATCCAAAATTGTTCAGAATCCTTATTTGTTTCTTCTCTACCAATAGATGAGTCCATATACCTGGGGCTAAAACTCACTGATTCATAGAATAGCTTTTTACTATGCCTTCTGTTTTCTACCCGAGTCTATATCTCTAGTATGATGTGCACAATTTCTGATCTAATGAATTGTACTTTGAGACATTCATCACATCGACATCTCAGTTTGGAATGCTGTGTTAAATTTTGGTTTCATTTTGGGCACTATCAGCAAATGTCCACCTCTATATATTGAAGCCCATGAAGCTATGTCCAAGGTTACAAACTATATTATCACAGCAGTGATCTCAAAATAATCCATGGTCATAAAGAGGAAAAATGCAAAACCATAACTAGAATACAAAATTGTGGGTTCAAAATAAGATTCTTGGTCCAACACAATGCTTATAAAAAACAAACCTATAAATATTAATAAATGGAAAATCCAATGTACTACATGATATTTTTATAGAAAAACTAATCAAATATGAAATCAGTAGTGATATCAGATTTACCTAAGTCAAAAATTATTTTAAAGTTTCAAAACTCAGTTTTGAAATTGCTTCTAAAACATAATATATGGATAAAAGTTTTTTGAAAATAAACTTTTAAAATATACCCAATATAAGGAATTTCTTTTCTTAATTTAGGATGGTACGGAAATTTTATCTTTTTCCTGGTCAAAGTTCCTAGTACATTTTAATTAATATTTTCTTGTTTCCTACAGATAAAGAATTACTGTGTATTTGGATAACAACACTTATGAGTGCTCTTGTCTATATTTTTAATTAAGCTATACTTCTCATTTAAATAACTCCATCTTATTTAAAATATTAACTCTACAGTATCACTATCATGTTGACATTTTGAACATCCTAAAAAATTAATGAAATAGAATATAACTTTAAACTCTTCTTTCCAGCAAGGTAAAAGGACACTTAAAGTCGCAAATTTATATTATTCACGCACCTGTGTATGCGAAGAACTTTGGCATCCTGTTTTTCTAAGAAACTATTAGGCTACAGTTACAACTAGAATTCATTCATTTCACTCTGTGAATGATGCTGACGCTCTATGCAAACAACAACAGGTCTAATAGGATGCAGATGCATCCCTAGCCCAGAAGATGTAGTCAGAATAGGTACACTAAATATCTGGTAGAGTCTCCATATTGGTGCATAACCTTTGGGACAATATTAGAGAGTAGACATAGCGGAAAAGTCCAGTTGGGGGCTCCTGGAACTCCCTGCAACCGACAAAGAGTGAGCCATAGCAGTATTGCATCCTGGATTGAACTGTATGTAGATACTTCTTAACACCACAGGCTTGAGGAATTCAGACCACTTTATCTCCATGTAAATCTTTTGATAAATGCTAAATCCAGATAAATTATAGAAAATTATGATGATACAATTATGTCATTCTTTATGTGATGGTGCTAATCATAGCTACTATGCCAGATGTGGTGTTTTTATAGAAAGAATGCAAATGCTGGGAGCATTTTTCTAATTTTTATAAGTAAAAAAAATAAGTATGTTAGGCTAAGATTATACTTGGTGACTTGTCATAGGGCTATGTCAAGTTTCATTTTTGTTGTCATATTATAGTGGAGGACATCAAAATATAAGATCCCTCATGCAGAGAAATGATGAGATGTCCTTTTTAGATAAAGACCCCTTATACCAGTCAACATGGGAAAACAGAAGTCTTGGTGTGTCTCCTTGAATTCTGGAGGAAATTTATATTACATTTAGATATGTTGCTTACCCCATTTATCAGGTGACCAAGAAGTTTGCCAATTTTGAATGAATCGTGGAACAAAATATGTCTCTGTAACAGGTTCAAGCTGTGGTACAAGCTGTTCTATTTTATGATCCAGCCCATCAAATGTTATTAGAAATATCTGTGGAATTGATAAATTCTGAATGGAGTCTCAGGTGAGCTCTCTTTGGAGAATCACAGCCAAGATCAGTAGGGATCTGGAAAAGTTCCAGGTTTTATAATGGGTCCTGGTAGAAGCTAAATTCCTGGCTGGGGATAACAAGTTGCTACGACCCTCAAATCACCCCTCAAAAAACACAGTGTATGATATAAATTAAATCAAACTAATCAAAAATTAGATTTTCAGAGTAACACTCAAGTTCAAGGTAGATTTTATACACATACAGAGTTGAGCTTAAATAATATGGGTTTCAAGGGCCTGGGTCCACTTATAAGTTGATGTTTTTTCAATATGTAGTTGTACTGTTGAGAGTTTGTAGAAGTGAAGGACCAATTATATGCATTATTGATAACATTGTATATAGGGGACTTGAGCATTTACAGATTTTAATATCAGCGGAGAGTCCTGGAACCTATCTCCCATGAACCCTGAAAGACAATTTTAAGTTTCCAGGAAGTCAAAAAATATATGAATTTTTGACTGTGTGATGGTCAGCACCTTTAACCCTGCATTTTTAAGGGTAATCCATATGTATAAATTTATACACACACACACACACACACACACACACACACACTTTGCCCATGTAGGTGCTGAGAACACAAATAAGCATAAGCAAGTACTTCAGATCTCCATAGTACCTCCTCTTAAGCCATACCTAGGGTCTCATGGGGAGTTAACTGTGGAATATCTTTTTTTTTTTTACAGAAGGATCTGCATTATTTTTTTTCAAGTCCAGCTCAATATATATATATATATCAAAGATAATATTTGGGTTACACTTATTGACTGACTTCAATGACAGAAAATCCTTCTAATAAAGAGATATTTGATATTTGAGTGGAATATCTTACTCACTGTGTGTGGAAATATAGATAACTTGAGAAATAGATACAGGCAGGTATGATTCCTAAGCAATAATAAACTGGCAATGATGGTTAAAAATCAGATCCAATAAAATTTAAATATTAGTGTGGCAAGTAGATTCAAAGAGATAGGAATATGGGTAGTACTTTCTGTATAAGCACATTATATACAGCTATTATTATCCAACAAATATGCCCACCAGGAGCAACTACAGTGAAAGATGTAATATTTAAACTTCTCTCCAATGTTTTCCCAAAAAATAATATTGCTGAGTACAAAACCTGCTAAGATTAGAGGTCAATGACACAATTACCATGGAGTGAACAGTTGGCTGATTACCTTTTAGTCATGGATTGGATAGTGATTTTTTTCTCTCATAAGCACAGACACATATTCTGGTTATGCATTTGCCTCCCTGAAAATAGCGGTTCTGTTTGCATTAGTAGCTATGGACTTGAAATAATCTGTATCTATTGCCATGCAGCCCTACTCAATATTATTCCTTCTCAAGGTAAACATTTTACAGTTAAAAAAAATGCAAAACTTCCATTTCTGACCAAGCTGAAGGAACAGAGACCAGATTTATCCTCCATCCACAAATTAACAAAAAATAAATGACAGAAGGAAGCTGATTAATGGTTGTCTTTTGGGTATGGTATAGGAAAGGAGGAACATGAAGAATTGACTTGCAATAATAGTTGAATTGGCATCCTATATAACAAAATCCTAATATACAAATCAACTGAATGGCAGAACAACCAGTTACTATGATCCACACTGACCACCAGGGGGCAGACGCTCAATGCAGGAGCTGCCCCCTGGTGGTCAGTGTGCTCCCACAGGGGGAGCGCTGTTCAGCCACAAGCCAGGCTCATAGCATCTCTTGCCTCTGCTGCAGGCACACAGTAAGAAGTGAGGGGTTCTAGACCTTAAAAGCCCCGGACTGTGAGAGGGATGTCTGACTGCCGGCGTAGGTCCAGGGGGATTGGGCCCAAGCTGGCAGGTGGACATCCCCTGAGGGATCCTGGAAGCACGAGGGCACAGGCCAGGCTGAGGGACTTCTCCCCCAGTGCACAAATCTCATGCACTCGGCCTCTAGTATACACATATAAAGCTTATTGAGATGCGTAGTTTAAACATATACAGCTTCTTATATGTCAACCACACATCAATAAACCTCTTTTAATAATAATTTGCCTATAAATTTACTAATATTAATATATTTCCCATTAGTCAGAACTGGTGGTCTGATAGAAATATATGATATTCTATTGAAGGCTAAATTTGGTACCAACTGGAAGATAAAATCTTACAAATAAAGTGCCCAATCTACATTACATAGTATATATTTTAAACCAGTGGCCAATATAATATGACTACCTCTCTCCCAGAGAGAGGAGATATGGCCTTGAGAAGTATTGAGCAAAACTGAGAAGAGCTCCTTTCTCTAAGACCTTAATAACATACTCAATGTGTTTTGCCTCCTATGTCTGGAAAAAGATTAGAGAACCAAAGGACCAACGGATGAATGTGTCCACCATAGAAACACAGGTTCAGATCCCATGGAACTAAGGCTCTTTTCTAGTAACTTGGCTGAGAAGGTAATTGAATCCAATTGTGAGAGAGAAAAAGTGGTTTCTGTTACCTAATGAGGGGAAAGAGGACATTCTTTGAGATGCAGGTGATTCAATGAGATGTTTCTTAGTACTCTCTTATACTATGTGATGATTGATAAGTGGGAAAACTTATCAATTAGGGCAAGATCACCAAAGCCCCAGAGTCTACAACAAGCATGTCAAACTCAAAGGTTAACATAGGCCAAAAGAAACAAGGCATGTGGCCCGCAGATCGCGAGTTTGATATACTTGGTCTACAAGAATAAAAAGTTAATGTTACTTGAAAAAGAACCAGCGTAACTGAGTCGCTATCAGAGAGAGTAAGAAGAACACAGAATGGATGTCTGTAGGATCAAGCTATCCTTTGCAGTTTAGGCTTCAAGATCAGCTGCAGTGGTAAATGTTTATGAGTTATGGTTCATAATTTGATATCTGATTTTTTTTCTAACTTTGTCTTTTACCTCCTTTATATCTTACCTGAAAATGCCTTGTGTGAAAAATATTTAATGTAGCTAATAGTAAATAATGAAACTTCGGGAGTCCCTTGTGTTGAAATCAGAAAATCCCTACTTTATGCTGTGGTTTTCCTATACTAACAACTTGAAGACAGTCCCTTTAAACTACAGCAGGTCTAAGAATAACATAGTTTCATTCGACTTTTTCATTATAATGTTGATGAGATGCCAAATGAACTTAAATCTTGTTATATCCATTTGCCTCTGGTAAAACTGATTACTTATATGTTATTCACCATAAATCTAAGAACCTGTCAGCAATATTGAAGACTTTTTATATTTAAACAGAAGTTATATAGAGTATACCATGGTGTATATGTAGATTAGCTTTCTGAGTTCTTTTTCTCACCAAAGGCAATGTATAAGTGTCATAAATGAATTAGTATTACATGTCAAACCAATTAAAACTACTAGGCATTAAGATTATAGACTTGAATCATTGACTTTATGAAATTATACTGTTAACTGAATCATTAATGGTAACAAAAATAAAAAAATATGTGAGTTTCATCAATTGTACAAATTATACTTTAAGATAGATTGATTTGTAAAACTATTTTTGTCATTGTATGGAACTGATTATAAATAAAACACATGCAAACATTTTATTGTGGAAGAATTTTAGCATATGAAAACTTACTTAAAATCTGTGAACCTATAATGAGACATATATGCAAATTGTTAGAATTGTACAACCATGCATTTCAACACTTTCTATTACTTAATCCTTTTATTACCCTTTCTCTCTCTCTCTCTCTCCCTCCCTCCCTCCCTCCCTCCCTCCCTCTCTCAAACACTTTGAGAGCTACTGCTTTCCTTTAATTGCAGTTTTAGCATGTGTTCATCCTCTAAAGAACTGTGCAGGTTGCTTAGCAAAGGAAGCTTTGTGCTGTCAGTCCTTTATCAGAATATAAGTGAGCATGTCTATTACCACATGTAAACAGTGGAAGAATTAATCCTGAAGTGGTGTATCAAAGCATTTCAATTCTGTTTACAAATGATAAGCAGCCTTAAACAAAGACAGGTATCGTCTTACACATTCTGCGGAAATAACTGGAACACGCTGCATGAAAGTGACTCTCCTGGTTGAAGAGATTGTTGTGATTCATCTCATAGGTGTGAGAGTCAGCCAGATTCTTGCCAAACCTGATTTGCCATGTCAAATGCCTCTAGTATTGAGAAGCTAGGTAGACAAGGACAGAGACCATTGTGGGGTGGGGGTGGGGGGTAGGAAATAGAACCAGGAATGCAGCCAGGTGAAGTTACTAAGGCATGCCAACTGGGGGGTGGGAAGAAGGGGTGCTCAGGGAGACATGAGCTTTAAAATGTATGAATGCTATAACATAGGCAGCTTGCAGATAACAAATCACAAAACAGTGAGTCATATAACCAATCCAAATAATGTTATGAAGGAAGACTTCTTTGAAAGGACCAATCAGGAGCTAGCAAGGCATGTATCTGCCCTAGATTAACATGCCTGCACTTTCTCTCTCTTTCTCTCTTCTCTCTCCCCAGCTGCACTAAAGTCTTGGGTTGATGGCAGGAGACATGATCCCCTATGTGGCTTATGGCCACGTGGGACTCTCTACGCATGGACTCACAGACTTTAACACCTGATTGTAACTCGGAAAGGAAGCTCTGGACAGTGGCCTGCTGCTGGAACCCCAGCTGCACTTCTGACAGGACTGGCCTCTCTCAATAAACTTCACCTTTGTTAACTGTCTTTGTCCATGAATCCATTCTTCAGTTTTGCTAGACAACAGACTTGGACTCAATACCTCATATTTTGGTTTCATTTTTTTTTTCTTCGAAATCAAGTAAGCCTGCCCACATTGATATTATTAAAGAGAATCTTGAATAATTTAAGTAAAATCACAAATATTTTAAATGGTTTTTTAATATTTTCTTGAAATATTTAGGAACTTCTTAGCAGCTTAGTGGGGAAAATGTATTAGAGAAATTGGAGAAACTCAGTGTTTTTATCTTGATTTAGAATGTGACTTTATTCCTGAGAAAAAATAATACTGAATCTCAAAACTGTAGCCTTCTTATATTTCCAGAAGTGGAGTGGCTGGGTCAAAGGGCAGTTAGATTTTTAATTTTTTGAGGAAACGTCATACATTTTTCCACCAGTCTACATTCCCAGGAACAGCATGATGGTTCACTTTTTTCCACACCCTCGCCAACATGTACTGTTGGTTTATTGATGGTAGCCACTCTTGCAGGTGTGAGGTAATATCTCCTTGTGGTTTTAATTTGCATATCTCACATGATTAGCTACTTGGAGCATTTTTTCATATGACTTTTGGCCTTCTGTATGTCCTCTTTGGAGAAGTGTCTATTCAGGTCCTTTGCCCATTTTTAAAATTGGATTGTTTGTGTTCCTGAGAATATATACTAAGAATTCTGAAACATCAATTTGAAAGAATATATGTACTCCCATGTTCATAGCAGCATTATTTATAATAGCCAAGATCTGGAAACAGCCTAAATTACCATCAGTAGATTTTTAAATGGAAGCTACAGTTATTAGTAGTTACTAAAAAGTAGTTACTAAAATTCAATTATGAAATCAGGAGACTAGTATGCACAAGACTACAAAGAACAATAAGTCAAAAATAGGCCTAACTACACCAACAGTAGTGAAAGTGGGTCAGTGACTATTGCTAGCTATTATTTCCTTTTTTAATAAAAACACCAAGAAAATGTTTTATTTTCTCTTTATGATGATGGTTTCTTAGGTGTGCTTATTAACTGTAACTTAATTTATATGAAAAATCAGTGGGCTGGTATTGTTTAAATACATTCAATGTAAAACAGCAGATGACATCCAAGATATTTTGCATAAATAGTAGCAATGTGTTCAGGTCAATCATATATTTCTGACAGAGATCAAAGAGCTTATTTTTTCCTATTTTAAATTTTAGAGATAATGAATTATAACATATGTGAATTTTTTAAAATCCATGTTGAAATTAAAAATAAATCTATATATAAAGAAGGCTAATATGCAAAGCGTCCCCTCAGGAGTTTGACCAGGAGTTCAGTCACTGGCTATGATATGTGCTGATCAGGAGGAGGTGGCATGGAATGAAGGAAGGTCCTGACCAGCAAACAGAAGACCTGTGTTGGCCCTGATCATTGGCCAGGCCTAGGGACCCTACCTGTGCACGAATTTCATGCAATGGGCCTCTTGTTAATAAATAAAATAACAGAGCTGGTCAACCCTAATTAAAATAGTAAAATGTTGAAAAAAACCTTTAATAGCATAATTTCTCTACCTAGTGAGCCATTCCAACCACTACCACCACCTTTTATGTTCATTTTTCTATTATTCCCTACATCCTTGAAAACAACATTTTTTTGATAAAGCAATCCACAGGACAATTTTAGATAGCTGTTTTTTATTAACATAAAGACAGATATATCTAATGGTGATATATATTTAAGTATTTATTTAACCGAGGAGTCTCCTATTTAGTAAATTTAACCACATTTTATATAAAAAGAAGGAACTCTTACTATTTCAGCAGCTTCTATGGACCTGAAGAGTATTATGCAAAGCGAAATAAGCCAGTCAGAGAAAGACAAGTATCACATGATATCACTCATGTGTGGAATCTAACGAACAAAATAAACTGAAGAAGAAAATAGATCCAGAGACATAGAACTGTGAATAGACTGATGAATTTAAGAGAAAAGGTGGAGGTGGAAAGTTGGGGGGAGATTAACCTGGGAACATACATGCATACTAGAGGCCCAGTGCACCAATTCATGCACCAGTGGGGTCCCTTAGCCTGGCCTGTGCGATCGGGCTGAAACCAGCTCTCCAACATCCCCAAGGGGTCCCAGATTGAAAGAGGGCACAGGCCAAGCCGAGGGATCCCACCAGGGCATGATCAGGGCCAAGGAGGCATGTGGGAGGTTGGCCAGTCTGGGAGGGATTGTGGGACAGCTCCAGGGCATGTCCAGCATGTCTCACTCAGTCTTGATCGGCCAGACCCCAGCAGCAAGCTAACCTACTGGTTGGAGTGTCTGCCCCCTGGTGGTCAGTGCACATCATAGCAAGTGGTTGAGCAGCCTTAGCATATCATTAGCATATTATGCTTTGATTGGTTGGACAAACGACTAGACACTTTACGTATTAGGCTTGTATTATATAGGATATGCATAGCTCATGGGCACAGACAATAGTGTAAGAAAGGCTTCAGTGCAGTGGGTGCTGGAAGGAAGGGATCAATGCGGGAAAAAACAAGGGGACATCTATAATACTTTCAACAATAAAGATAAATTTTTAAAAAGAACAAAGCTGTAATTGTTTTCTAAGTGTATAATTTAATATACTTGTATACCAAAATATTAAAATTATTTATAAATGACCTAAATATTATGTTAGAATAAGATCAAGCTAAGAAGACTTAAAATGAAAAAATAAAATAGGATTCAAAATATGTAGTTTCTCAAACTGCATGGTAATCATTAAGTGATCAGTTTTCAAAAATTACATACAGCAAAAATAGATTATGAAAAGATAAGTAGAATTTCTTCTAATTTTATAATTGTAGATGTGTGCTGAACTTGGTTTTGGTTTAGAAAGTATCATGCTACCTAAATGTTTCTGTGGTTTCTTAAGTGTTCTGGAACATTATAAGCAGACAACTCATTACTACTCAAGAATGTGGACATATTCATTCAGGCATTTTATCCTACCCAGGGATAAACATTCCTTTTCAAATTTAGCAACAGAAATAAATCACAATAATATAATTAATGTTGCAAATTTATTTATAATATTATAAATATTATTTTACTGACTAGTAATAAGTGGCAGGCATTATCATACTAGCTATTTTAGGCGAGTATCATAGCTTATAGATCAGGAGTTAAAGCTTAGAGAGGTTTAATAATCCTATATAATAAAGAGGGAATTTGCAAATTGACCATCACTCCGGTCAATTTGCACCCACAGCTGATGCTCAGTTCCCATAACGAGCCTTAAGGAGCAATCAGCAGGGACCTGAGGCTGCGTGCCCACCCATCTCCTGCATGGGGCTTGACAGGGGACCTCAGGTTATGCCTTTCACCCACAGGGCTTGACAGGAGACCTCAGGCTGCTCCCCCTGCCCTGGCACCAAGCCAGAGGAACTCAGACTGCACCCTCTTCCCTGGTCCCAGGCTGGGAGACCTCAGGCCATGCCCCCCGCCCTGGCCTTATGCCAGGGGACTTGAGGCTGTGCCCCCCACCCAGCGGGACTTGATGGGGGCCCTCAAGGTGTGCCCTCTGCCCTGTTGCTGGGCCAGGGGACCTCAGGCCATGCCCCCCACCCCAGCACCAGGTCAGGGGACCTCAGGCTGTGCCCTCTGCCCCGGTGCCAGGCTGTGGGATTACAGGCTATTCCCTCCACCCAGCAGGGCTTTATAGGGGACCTCAGGCTGTGCCCCCCTGCCCTAGCACTCAGGGGATCTGAGGCTGCACCCCCTCACCTGGCAGGGCTTGGATCTAGCCCAATGAAGGGGGGCTGTCCAGGTTTGGGTCTTGAGTGAGTTTGAGGTGCACATGGGTGGTTGAAGACTTGACTCTGGGTTCCATGGTGCACCCAAGACTCTGACAGGAGGAAGATTTTCATATATGTTTTACTAATTTTCTTTAATCTCTGACACTTCTATTATAGAGCAAGGGCAAATAGCAATATTAAAATATTTCCTCTAACTAATCCCCTTTTAATGTGCACAAATTTCGTGCACTGGGCCACTAGTTTACACATAATAGCATGGCTTGCAAGTGGCAGAATCTGTAGACAGCTTGTTTCTAAAAGACCTTTTTCTCATTCTACCTTGCTTTCTACTTAAGTAATTTTCCTCAAAACAAAGCAAAGAAAGTCCTCTAATGTTTCACCTTAGTATCATTATACGCCCATGTAGGTCCTTTTACTTTAGGGTGATAGTTCTACAACTATAAGGGCTTTATTTGAGTTTTGTTTGGATTTAACAATTAAAGAACTACTTAAATTTGTCTGATACTCTAATAGCCATAATGATCTATATCTATAGTTTTATCAGATTGTTGTATTAGTGAACATGGGATATTACTAATCTTTAACTGTAATATGTTTTAAATAATAGGCGGAGGATTATTTTTATTGATTTAACCAGAATATCACTCATCTTACTCATGTTTGATATTATTTGATATTTAATATTTAATCGTTTAATAGGCTATAACTGGTTAAGGTCAATAGCATAATGCATGCATGCATAGCTTGGCTAGATCATATTTAAAGGGATATGTTTTAATTCATGTTTTTCAAATCACATATTATCATCTAATGTTTTTTCACCCTAAAAGTAAAATTCAATTTGAAGGACTATTTAACTTGAAAGGCATGGCATGAAGAGTGACTTTACTAACCCCTCAAAGTCTCAACAAATCAAGTAGTAGATGGGGCATGATGGCTAATACTCAGTTATTTTCCATAGTTCATGTAATCCTTCCACCAGGTTTTTAAAGGTCCTGATGCGTTTCTTCTTGAATCATAATCCTCCTCTTTGAACAGAACATCTTGCAGCTGCTTAGCATTTTATCCCATCTGCTGGAATCACCCCTAGAAAGTTCGTAAGTGATTCTTCTTCTTCTCTTTTTAATAACAATGCAGGTTCAGGATTGCAAAAGTTGTCATTCACTGGGCATCCTCTGATAATGTAATGAACAAAAAGTGGCTGCTGTCATAGAGCCACTCCATCAGGAACTGTGTTTATCCTATCCGACAATTACAAAGACTTCTAATTTCAGAGAACAATTTCTCTCTGGTTCATTCTAATAATGAAAGACGCTGCTTCATTTTGAATGAGAAAAAAAACAGGATTTTGAACAATTTCAAGTATTATTAAAAAAAACAAGCTCATAAAGCTTATAATTTTTCTGTATTATTGTTACAGTTACTTTTTTCTACACTGTCTGATCATGTGGATTAAAAAAATACAATATGCAACATTCCTCAGACTCCGTTAACTACTTAGCCTCTGCATTACTAGATTGGTATCATATGCTTTTTCTGTTAAAATACATAATTTTTGATGATGTCAGTTCATAAATAATTAAATGTTTATATTTATTTCATTATTAAATTACAGTGGCTTTCATACGCCAGTTCAGAGATCAGCTGTAGAAGAGTGCTCCCTAAGAAACATTTAAAACCCATATTTCTTGCTTTTCTCCTCTCCCTCAAACACCCACACACATAATAGACCAACATAAAAATCTTCATTTTTCCCAAAGCTACTAGTTAAAAAAAACTATTTGTATAGCCCCTGAGAACAAATGTAAGGCAACAAAGTGAAGCAGTTATATAAAAGTTCACCCCATTCCCATTGCTACTATGTGAGAAATAAGTGACAAACTATTTAAATTTAAAAGGAAAAAAGCACAAGGAATTGATTCTTACAAAAAAAAATAAGGCAGAGAATGTGAGTGATGTTTGCTTATTTAAAAGCATACTATCATCTAAGTGCATTGTAGTAGTGATATATTTGGATCTTGGATCAGCATAAACGACAGAAAAATAAATATAATTTTAGATACAAGTGGAGTGAATGTACACTTATAATTTACATTTTTTATTTAATCTTTTTTTTTATAGTTTAGGCAACATATTATTCAGTGTTGATTTCTTATAAGTTTAACTAGAGGCTCAGTTCATGACATTTGTGCACTGGAGTGGGGGGGTCTCTCAGCCCAGTCTGTGCCCTCTCACAGTCCAGGAACCCTTAGGGAATGTCCACCTACTCAGAGGCGGGAGATGCTGCTGCCAGCACCACTGCATTTGCCAGCTGTGAGCCTGCTGGCAAGAAGGACTTCTGGCTGAGCAGCACTCCCCCTGTGGTAGCACATTGACCACCAGGGAGCAGTTCCTACATTGAGCGTATGCCCCCTGGTGGTCAGTAAGCTTCATAGCAACCAGTCATTTTGCAGTTCGGTTGATTTGCATATTAGTCTTTTATTATATAGGATAATTTTGGTCTTAATATTAAGCATAATATTAATACACATATATTTCAGTTTACCATCTTCCAATTTGATGTCCATTTGTCCATTCTATTTTTCTGTATTTCTCTTCCTTTCTGAATGATTTTGAGTTAATCATATATTTTAACTATTCTTTTTCTTTAATTAATTAGCCAGTAACACTCACTGGCTAATAAAATTATATCGGTTTTAAGTGTACAATTCTGTAATACATCATCTGTATATCGCAGTATTTACCACCCAGTCAGATCTTCTTTTATCACCGTATATATTTGACCCCTTTACTTACTGCCTACCACCCATCCCTGCTTCCCCTCTGATAACCACCATATTGCTGTCTGTGTCTATGCATTTTTGCACATCTTTTTGTTCACTTGTTGTTTTCATTCTACATATATAGAATCACGTGTTTCTTGGCTTTTTCATCTTATTTACTTTGCTTGGCATGATAGCCTCAAGATCCACCCATGCTGTCACAACTGGCAATATTTCATTTTTTCTTATGTACTCAAGGAAGAATGCAAAATGGTATTCTTAAATAGTATTCCATTACATATATGTATATTAAATTTGACTTCTTTTACTGGCATCATAACTTGACTTATTCTTATTATTCTGTCTATAGCTGTTCTGGGGCTATCATTGTATACATTTAACTTATCAAAGACTATTTAGAGTTAATATTGATAAAGATTTATACTTTAAAATTCATAGTACATTTTGACACAGTCCACTTTCAACTTTCCACTTGGCATACTTATGTCACGCCTTGTATTTTCCATTTCCTAAATTAAATTATTAACTTCTCACTTTGAAAAATTTATAACTAAAATATAACGCAATTCCATTTACTTTGGCCATTCTTTGTGCCTTTGTGATAAGTCCATTTTTCCATGAATAACTCCACTCTCTGATACTATTTTTCTTTGCACAGATATTTGCCTCCTAAGAAAATTAACACATTTTAAAGAATGTCATTTTCACTTATATCTCTTCGTTCTAAAGAATATCATTTAGCCTTCCTCCTTGAGCACATGTAAATCATCTCAGTTCTCTTGATCTGCAAATATTTTCACATTATTTTGAAAAGTATGTTCATAGTTAAAAAGTTGTTTCTGACATTTTTGTCTTTAAAAATTTAGCATCTAAAAAATATTATTCCACCTTAAGCAGATTGGCTCAGTGGACAGAGTGTCGGCCTGCAGACTGAAGGGTCCCAGCTTCGATTCTGCTCAAGGGCATGTACCTTGGTTGTGGACAGATCCCCAGTAAGTGGTGTGCAGGAGGCAGCTGATTGATGTTTCTCTCTCATTGATGTTTCTAACTCTCTATCCCTCTCCCTTCCTCTCTGTAAAAAATAAATAAAATATATATTTTAAAAAATATTATTCCGTTGTCTCTTGGTCTATATTGTTTCTGATGAGAAGCACTTTTTTTTCAGTTATTTTTATCTTGGATTTTTTTCACCCAGCTGCTTTTACGTTTTTTTTTTTGTCTTTCAGTTGTAGCAGTTTAATGATGAAGAGCTTAGTAGACTTTGGTTACTGTTATTTTTAATGTGTTAGGTTAGCATAACCTACTCAGTGTGTAGTACTTTGTTATGAAAGCTCTAGGGAACCAACTTAACAGACTATGCTTCAGGTCCCTGTGATTCCATAATCTCTGCCCAAATGCACCAGCCTTATTACCTGAGAATTTGAGTCTGGAAGATGGCCTATGTCTCCATTGTGTCCACACAGATAAGAGAAATGCTCACATAGCGGCTCAGGTGGACAAGGGGGCTGCTGAAAATGGAGTGCAGACATGCGTACATACTGAGGTGTCACACACACTAGTGCATTTGGGGAAAGTTGGGAGAGAAGGGTGGTGGATAGACAAGGAGTAATGGAACCACTCTCTCTGTGTTATCACACTGCGTTGTAGGACTGCGAAGAGCTGAAGAATTCTAGGTCCAAACCTTTTACTGTAAGTAATTTTCAAGAGAAATTTCTCCATAGAAGAGACATAATATATTTCATTTATTACCTCACTAGCTTGATTTGTGATTTTAAATGTGTAAACATGGTATTTAGACCTCCATTTTCATTTGGTTCAAGTCATGTGAGAGGCAAGCCTATCTAGGTTGAAATTAATTCTCCTAGCTGTCATTAAAAAACACATAGACAAACAAAAGACTTTATGAAGTAGTTCACCAGAATATTATATGATGTAAACTGAAGAAGCAGATTGAACACATCACACCTAACTGTTCATTAAATATCTTGCCAACCACCTGAATTTATGCAATTAAATTAACATGAATTCTCTACTTGACCAAATTAAGTTCCATAAACGAATCTTTTACTGTGTCAAGAATCATCTAAATCATGAAGAGTCAATTCAGTGTTAATGTACTTAAAATTGGAGTAGCTGTAATGATGCTTATTCCTTTTCTCAATACTTAGCAAAATAAATACCCTCTATCTCTTTAAATGTTCTCTTCTATTTGGAATCATGTGTTACAAGATTATTTCAATATATAATTATAAATTTAACATAATCCTTTTAACAATTCTTTTTCCAATACTGACACAGGTATTATTTTTTCAAAGAAGTTTGCATTAAGCCCAGTAAAGCATTTATTGCACTTAATAGTAAAAACATTATTTTTACTATTATACTAATTTTTAAAATCTCACTTATTAGCTCTCAGCCAATAAGAAAATATTTTAATATCATCATAATTTTCAATTCATTATTTGATCAAAATAGTTCTTTGAAATAAAATTTGTGTCTACAATATACCACATATGTCATGTGAAAAAAATTGGAAGTTAAAAGTATTCTATCTTACTGTAATTGGCCAAATGAATGCATTATAAATAAGTATATTAAATATTTATTTAACATAAATAGTTGTCAGTATAAACAAATTTGGGATGTAGTGTTTCACTTAAAATTCACTGGCTAACAGATAATTGAATAACCTACTCTCAGAACAGAAGAACTGAGATTAATCTACTACTTCATACCACCCACCCTTCCATAAAAATGATCACAAATCCAATATTGAATATGTCACTCCTTGAGAGATGTGCTCGAACATTCTCACTCATGGAACCTACACAGTAAATGTTAAAGTCAGTCAACGAGCCACAAGATGATAAAAGGAACACATGGTAAAATGTGACTTTCTTTAGGAAGATGAAACAGTTTCTGTAGTATATTAATCATCAGCGTACGTTTTTATAAAGTCCCCAATACTACAATATATCCCAAAGCATGTTTTTGGAGTCAGTGCCATTTTATTTTATTTATTTTATTAATAATTTTTATTGCCTAAAGTCTTACATATGTCTCCTTTTCTTCCAGTTGACTCCCTCCCCCCAAGACATTCCCACGCCGGGCAAGCCCCCACCGCCCCAGTGTTCATGCTAATAACCACTGGACATAGACAAGCCCTTTGGGTATAACGATCAACATAATTTGATGAACAAGAATAGATCCAGAGACAAATAGCAGGAGAGAGGGGTGGTTAAGGAGCAACCAAAAGCATATTTTAAATAATTACCTCTTTAACTATTATGTTGAAAGTATGTTATATTTTGTCTATTATGTTAAAGTAATAAAAACTAAATAAATCCACCACAATGTTATAGCAAAAAAATTGTTGTTTTACTTTTAAATGGGTTAAACAAAATGTTTTTAATGTCCCACAACTGAGTCTATTTGAAAGCTATATGTATTTGTTCTTATTCTCAAAGTAAAAATTGCCTTCATTTTAGATAAATTCTTTTTTTTATCCAAATGTTAGATTAAAATTCTTTTTTGCTAGAAAATATTCCTATAAAAAATAACTTAATTCTCTCCAGTTATAGTTCCTTTTTTTAAAATGGTGTTCCTGCCTGGCTGGTGTGGCTCAGTGGTTGAGCATCACCAGTGAACCAAGAGGTCATGGTTCGATTCCCAGTCAGGGCACATGCCCAGGTTGCAGGCTAGATTCCCAGTGTGGGAAATGCAGGAGGCAACCAGTCATTGATCTCTCTCATCATTGATATTTCTATCTCTCCCTTCCTCTTCTTTCCTCTGGGAAAGCAATAAATATATTTGAAAATAAGTAAATGGTTTTTCCTCTTTTTAATGGATGGCTATTACAGTGGAACCTCAGTTTTTGAACTTAAGTGATTTGTTTGAAAACAGAAGCATTTTTTTCCATTAGAAATAATGTAAATTGAATTAATCGATTTCACACCCTCAAATAATTGTTTTGACCTTTCTTATATATATGTTTAATATACTGTTTAATCTATAAATAAGCATTTTTTTTCATGTATTAAAGCACTCCCTAACAGTCTTAAAAGAATCATTTTCAGCACTAGATCCTGGGGTTGCCTTTCA
>PVJC01032752.1:0-19771 GCA_004026665.1 Murina feae
CTTCCGGACATTTGACCACTGATGGGAGCCAGGTGTGGTATGGCTCAGTGAGGACCAGTGACCAGCTAGTGAGGACAAGTGCTCCAGCTTGGCCATCAATGTCACCATCTCTGACCCCCTTAATAACTGTCCCATCCATTATCTCTCTACTTGAACTTCCACATCTCTGCGGCCTTTTTATTCCCAGAATGTAAATATGTGCAAAGAGCCCTTTTATATCTAAAACTAAAGAACATAAAGGAAAAAGGAAGAGACGGAGGAAGACTGAGACAGAATTCGTGCTAAGGTATTGGAAAGACTGACCCACGTTTCTCAACTTTCTCACCCCTGTGTCCTTCTCAGCTTCCTGCAATGAAGCTGTTCCAACATTCAGGGAAGGGCTCTGCCTCCTGTAGGGTCCCCTACTGCTAAGGCTGATGGAAGCTTTCCTGCTCTGCCATAGGGCCAGGTATTTGCTGCCTCTGTCCCTTCCTGAAGCTGCCCTGTGCCTTGTGTCCCAACACACTCCCCTGTTGAACTTCACTATGCACTGTGGCCATGCTAAACTTCAGGGCTGAGCCAAACATGAGGAGCACAATCCAGGAGGAGGAGGTGCTCCATGAACGGTCCTGACCTTTTGAGGAGGTAAGCACACCTGGGGGAAGGGTAGATAAAAAGAATTCTCCCTTCAGGGCCTTGGGGGGAGGAAGTATATTTGCAAATCAATGAACTCGAGGGGCAGTTATAAAGCAAGGTTCTTGCTCTGGATTTGGGATTTAGGACAAACCCCAGAGACCACGCGTGTTATTAAAACTGTGATTTCTCCAACTCTTCAAAGTGTCGCTTAGTTTTTTGATCTTTCTGCAACACTTTGATTTAAGGAAATGACCCATTTCTCCATGGCAGCCCCTATCATGGCCCTTGGCAGGGACATTGAATGCATTTGGATTGGACCTTTGCACATTCTCAGGGACTTGAAAGATGTACAAGCCTCTTTGTCACACCACACCAGGCACGCTGGGCCTAGACCTTTGCTGTGTTAACTAAGAAAGTGACTAAGAGACTAGGGCAGAACTCGAACTCAGGCTCTGACTCTAGCCTCAAAGCTCTCTCCCACTCCTAATCCCACTCTCCCCCTGACACCAAGGTGGCAGCAATATTGGAGCAGCATCTAGCTGCACATTCTGGATCTGAGACTGTGGGAGAACCTTCACAGAGGGCAATTCCATGTGGTGACCAACCACTGCAAACAATGCCATTTGGCAGTGTGGCTTCTGATCACCAAAATCAAACAGTACTGGCTAATCATTCCACATGCACAGGCCTCGCTTGGTGCTCCTTGTCTCCAAGAAGGGGTGGTTTTCTTTCCCACCACCAGCTCAATGTTGCACTCTGAGAGTCTGCAGTCCCTGCACAGGCTTTGGAAGGATGGCCATGGCCATCAGTAGAAACTGGACTTGATCCAGGTGTCACATCAGCCTGGAGAATGGCTTCATTTATTCCTCTGGTTTAGACCTAACATTAAATGTAAAGTTCAGATTGTTTACAACAGGTCTGGGGATGGAGCCAAGACAGCAGATATAAAGTAGAACATCTCCCAGGGGCAGCTGAATGCTAAGAAAGGATTCTGGCTCACTATGTTCCAATCCACCTGTTGGAACCTATCCCCACCCTTTCTTTCCCCTGAACCCTCTTTGCACCCACTGCTTCAGCCAAAGAATCTTCTTACTGGTTCAAATCAAACATATGCACAGTGGCTGATAAGAATATTATTATACAACTAGAGGCCAGGTGCACAAAATTAGTGCACTTGGTGGGGACCCTCAGCCCAACCTGTGCCCTCTCACAGTCTGGGAGCCCTCGAGGGATGTCCAACTGAAGGCTTACCAGTGATTCTCAACCTTCTGGCTCTATAAATACAGTTCCTCATGTTGTGACCCAACCATAAAATTATTTTTGTTGCTACTTCATAACTGTAATGTTGCTACTATTATGAATCATAATGTAAATATCTGATATGCAGGATTGTCTTAGGCAACCCCTTTGAAAGGATCGTTCGACTACCAAAGGGGTTTCAACCCACAAGTTTAGAACCGCTGGCTTAGGCCAAATCCCTGTGGGGAGTGGGCCTAAGCCTGCAGTCAGACAATCTTAGCCTGCTGCAGAAGTGGGAGAGGCTCCCACCACCACCACCACTGTGCTGGCTAGCAGTCAGCCCGACTTTTGGCTGAGCAGCACTCCCCCTGTGGGAACACACTAACCACCAGGGGGCAGCTCCAGCATTGAGCATCTGCCCCCGGTGGTCATGCACATCATAGTGACTGGTCATTCCACCATTCAGTCTATTTGCATATTAGCCTTTTATTGTATAGTATTTCAGGTCTGCAATAAGGTTATGCACTGGGCCTCTAATATCCTATATAATAAAGAGGGAATATGCAAATTGACCATCACATCGGTCAATTTGCACCCACAGCTGAGGCTAAGTTCCCATAACAAGCCTTAAGGAGCAATCAGCAGGAACCTGAGGCTGCGCTCCCACCCACCTCCTGCATGGGGCTTGACAGGGGACCTCAGGTCGTGCCTTCCACCCGCAGGGCTTGACAGGAGACCTCAGGCTGCTCCCCGCACCCTGGCACCAGGCCAGAGGAACTCAGGCTGCACCCTCTTCCCTGGTGCCAGGCCAGGGGACCTCAGGCTGGGCCCCCTACCGAGCGGGACTTGGCAGGGGCCCTCAAGGTGTGTCCTCCGCCCTGGTGCTGAGCCAGGGGACCTCACACCATGCCCCCCACCCCAGCACCAGGCCAGGGGACCTCAGGCTGTGCCCCCTGCCCTGCTGCTCGGCTGGGGGATCACAGGCCACTCCCTCTGCCCAGCAGGGCTTGATGGGGGAATTCAGGCTGTGCCCCCCTGCCCTGGTACCCAGGGGGCCTGAGGCTACACCCCCCCACCTGGCAGAGGTTGACAGGGTGGGACCGGCTGGGTCTGGATCTAGCCCAATGAAGGGGGGCCGTCCAGGTTTGGGTCTCAAGCGATTTTGAGGTGCATGTGGGTGGTTGAAGGCTTGATTCTGGGTTCCATGGTGCACCCCAGACTCTGACAGGAGGAAGATTTTCATATATGTTTTACTAATTTTCTTTCATCTCTGACACTTCTATTATAGAGAAAGGGCAAATAGCAATATTAAAATATTTCTTCTAATCCCCTTTTAATGTGCATGGATTTCGTGCACTGGGCCACGTGTGTGTGTGTGTGTGTGTGTGTGTGTATTTAGGTGTACAACATGTTTTGATATACATATATAATGTGAGATGATTCCTATAATGCAATGTCTAACCTTTGCCTCCTTAGATGGTTATGAAAAGAGATCATCAAAAGAAGGAACCTTAAAAATGACTGATATATCATTGGTTTCCAATAAATGTCAGTCCCCTCAACAGGATATTTTCCCAGTTAATGCTAATCCCTGGCAAACTGGCCTCTGGCTGGTTCCTGCTGGAGCAGTGAACAGTGATTTCGTTAATTCACAACACATTTCTCGGTTTGGGGAAGAAAGGGAAATGATTGAATTTACAACTACAAATAAGGACAGTTTACATTTACTTTCTGTTTCTTATTTCAATCGGGGTAACTATAGTCCAGGCCAGTTAGATGAATGTTCTCACATTGCTACCTAATCTGGCGTTAGCAGTCTATGGTAAATGTAATGAGGTTGCAAATAAGGAGCCTATTTAGCAGAGTATTTGGGAATTTGAACTCACCCTGTTTCCTTCATTATTTTACCCTCTGCATGATTTGAAAAATAGCAAACAATTGGTAAAAGGTGTCAACATTCTGTGATAAACAGCTCCTTTCCCGCAGGGGGCTGGTGAGGAATGAGGTGGCTGCTGATAGGGACAGCAGAGGATTGTCTAAGCAAAGAGAATCCTGGCCAAGGGGCTCCTGAGGGGACCTGAGAGCCTGTGAAACCAGCTTTCCAGAAGGAGGTTCTGGCACCAACAGGACCTGTGCAGAAGAATCAAAAGGTGTGGATTCTACCCTAATAATAGGAGCCAACTTAGAAATTTTGACAGGTAATGAGACACGCACATCCGCCCAGGTGAACAGATGGCCTCCTTCATAGAACACAGCACAATTGTCACTAAACAGACCCTCGGATTGTGTGAGAAGTAAGTACGCTCCAGCCTTGGCACCCAGGGAAGAGTGGAGGGGCGAGGGGACAGGAAGGTTGTTTGTAGAACTGGATAGCTGCGGAGATAAGGCTGTCCTGAGTCTTGGGTTTCTAAGAAGTGGCGCCATTGTGTATCCATTACTGAAATGAAAAGCACCCTCACACCTGGCAGACATACAGGGCTCTGGAGCTTTCCAGAAAGAGTATCAGAAAAATTTCTGCATGCTTTGTTCCTAACATATGGAGTATTCAAACTCTTTCTGGGTATTGATACATGAAAGGATATATTTTCCCATTAAAAGACTAAACATATTGAATCTATGCTTTATTTTAATCCTCCTAGAGTTGGGTTTCATCCGAATAGAATGCTGAGTACGTAATGTATGAAGTTTTCAGAAAACAGTATTGAACAGACAGTTCACCTGACCTTTGGTAAAACAGTCCTGGACACACTGAAACTCCCATTGCACAGGGTTCCAGACTGCAGCACCCTGGACGTGGCTTCTTCATCTTTGTTCAGTCTTTCTCATGCCCCTGTTCTCAGGTATGCATTGCATTCAATCCTGCAAACTCAGGAGCAGGAAACAAACCTGGCCCATCCTAACTGATGTATTGATGATAGAGTGTGGGAGCGAGGCCTCCCCAGTGTGCCTGAACAGAGTTTTTTCTCCTAAGCAAATATCATCCCTGCCTCCATCCTTTCCTCTCCCAACTCTCCTGGGTGAAGGAAAGGTGGAGTGGACTAAATTCCCTAATGGAAATTGGGGGTGGGTGGGGAGGAAATCTGCTGGCCATGCTAGACTCTGACCTGTGCTTTCTCTTAGGGGCCAGCTTCCCACAGAAGCATATGCCCCCCACTCCCGCCCCGCTCTCCGTGGTGCAAGCCTGACCTGGCCCCGCTGCTCTCTGTGCTGCTGGGATAAGATGGGCAAACCTACCACTCATCCCGGGGCTCACTCAGTAGGTGAAATTGACTTACTCTCAAAGATCCGCCTTTCAGCTTGGTGTCCATAGTTCATAAAGGGATTGTTTTATCTCCATTTCTCAAATGGCTCAGATCTCAGGCAAATAAGAAAGTGATTTATTGGGGACTTTTTCAGAAAGGCCCCAACAATAACCTTCAGTAAAATAAACGAATGTCCTCTGAAGGAGAGCTCGAGGAAAGGGGCTCATGTTTGCAAAGACCCTGCTATCCCTCAGACACTTAGCATCCAGACTATTTCCACTGGTCCTCACCCTGGTCTAATCAGGCAGGTTAGGAAAGGCTGGGGATGAAGCCACTGGCTGGGAGGACTGATCCCAATTAGCAAGGAGAAGTGACGGTAAAGAGGGCCAGGTCTAGCACCAGGAGGAATTCCCAGGGGCTCTTCTCCATATCCCTATGCCCAGTGGTAAAAGTTTGTGGGAAACTGCAGTGGAAAACTACTAAAAAGAGGCAGGATCCTGGAGGATCCCGACCCTTCATGAATGGAGGTTCGTGCTGCTCTGCAAGTTCAAAAATGCTGACCAGCTAAGGTCCTGGCTGAGGTCAAGGGAAACTCAAAATGGGTAATAAAAAAAAAAAAAGTTATGAATACTAGCCATGATTTTTGGGCCAGTTATAGAAATAAGGGGTTTAGAAGCTAAGCATATGTTGTCCTTTCCCGGTGTGTGTACATGGGTATATATGCACACATACACATACCTAACCTGGTTTTTCTTCTCTCTCCTCTTTTACTTTATCATTTTATACTCATTTTATTGGAAATTAAGTTTGTTATTTTATTTATTTAACCAACCTTATTGGAGGTTAACACAATGGACTCTTCAGATAACAAAATATTCAGATAAGATCATGACGGAACTTGCAAAATAATTCACATAGTCCCCAGAAGGCGAACTGGGACTCTTCCCCAGACATGGGTACAAGGACCATTAGTACTTTCTGTCTCCTCATTTTGGGGGAAGGTGGAAAAAAAGAATAGCACCTTCTTAGCAGAGTTATAACATCGTTTCTGTTGCCACTGAAGTGTAAATGCACTCGTGTGCGTGTGCATGTGCGTGTGTGTGTGTGTGTGTGTGTGTGTGTGTGTGTGTATGCTGAGCCAGCCCCAGGGCTGACTGAGCCAATGATTAAGATCTTGCCTTTCAGCTTCAAACCTGTCCTGCTGGCCTGAGACTTCCTGGTCTGGACAGCGGGGCTGGGATGGTAGCCACATTTTATCTGCCCTCTGAGCCTATGAGGCTCTGCCAACTGGAAGAACTAAGGCAGATGGGAAGACTAAAGCAGGAGAGATTTGCTCCTTCATTGGGTTTCTGTTCCAGTCAGTGCCACCCTAACAACATTTCTGACTTTGGAAGTAGCAGTTTGCTCTTATAGCAACAGTTGGTTCTGATTTTCTCCTTTGCAGTTTCCCAAACACTAGTAAAAGCTGCTTCCTTGTGTCCGCCCCATCAACATCCTCTCATGCACACAGATGGGCAGGCCCTCCCATGAGCTCCGGGCATGCCAGCACCAGACAGGGCCCCTTCCTGAGGGACCAGGGCTGCCTCTCCACCAGAGTCCTACCACAGGGTGCATGTTCAACCAGCTCCTGCCATTTGTCCCCCTCCAACATGTATTCTTTCCTTTGTGCGGTTCACTTTGTGCAGCTCAATACCTAGCTCACAATTCTTTTCTTTTTAAATATGTTTTTATTGATTTCAGAGAGAGGAAGGGAGAGGGAGAGAAAGACAGAAACATTAATAGTGAGAGAGAATCATGGATTGGTTGCCTCCTGCATGTGCCCTGGGAATTGAACCTTGACTCCTGGTTTGTGGGTTGATGCTCAACCACTGAGCACACTGGCCAGGCACTAACAATTCTTTATACTAATTTCTCTCTGTTGGAGTCACCAGTGTGGTTTCTGTCTCTTGCTTGACCCCTGACTGACACTGCTAGAACTCCTTATCCTAATTTTACTACAAGGAAATGGAAGTTCACAGTCCCCAATCCCAGAGTCCTGAGAAGATTCCAAATTTGAACTTAGATCTTCATGTATACAAGGACCAGTGCTTTCCTCAGCTTTGCTCTCCAGAACCCACCGAAGGACAGGGCAGTTCTTTCCATTGGGCCTTCCAAGATCAGCCTTGCATTCTCTGAGGTGCCCGTGAGGAGCAGGTACTCAGCAATGTTGATAAGAGGGAAAGAATGAAGAAAGAAATGGAAGGAGGGAGAGAGAGAGAGAAATAAAAGTGCTTACAAAGAGAAAATAATAATAGAATGTAAAAATTGTGTTGATATGAGAATGCATGGAATGTATAGACTTAGCAACTCAGAAAAGAAATAACAGAGTTTGTTCCTAACATAAAACTTCATACATTCTGGAAAATTATCTATGCCCCCTGTATCTTCAACATGGCTGCTCTCCCATTCACCAAAATAGGTGGACCTTTCATTATCTTCTCTGCATGTCATCCTTTCATATTCTTCTCATCAGTTTGCTTTTAGTGCATGCTGAATATTTTTTTCAGACTGATGTCAATTCATTAATTCTTCAGCTCTGTCGAATCAGCAGTTTAAGCCATGGATTGAGGTTCTATGTTTTTTCATTTTTTTAATTTCAGTGGCTATATTTTTCATTTTGACTTGTATTTATTTATTCTGTTACATCACTCTAATTATTTCTTAATTTTAGTCGTATTAGCAATATTTGCAGTCTATAGGCTCCCCACTTGCTCCACTGTTTGAAGTTTGGGGATCCTAATTCTGCTGGGGCCCTGGTGGATTTGCACTTGGGTTCCTTGAGCTGAATGTACCAGCTGTGGGAGCTTTGGTTTTCCTTCTCTGCTCCTTCCCCAGGGCCTAGGTCAGTGCCTGACTTACAACTGGTCTTGGTAAATATGTATTAAATGGTTAAATATTGCACTGCTTCTTTTCGGCTTTTGTAATTTTGGTCTGTGAGCTCATGCTCAGCTGAATTTACATGTGGATATCTTGAGTGGCCTCCTCAAAGAAGGGCTTTGTGTTTGCTTTAGTCAAATCCCTGGGATACCAGTCAGGTCCACACTTTAATTTCATGGGTTAGCTTAAAGGGATAGGATGAGTTTAACACTCAAATTTGCAGGAGAGTTGTGGTAACAAAATCTCAAGAGGGTTCCCCTCTTTCCATATAGTGTTCAGGCAAAGATAGACAAGCTTTTAAACAGCAGTCTCTCATGTTGAGCCCCCCGCCTCCCCCCACCGCCTCTATCTCTTGGATTCCCTAGGTTTTAACTTCTTATCCATTTTTAGTCCCTGGTTTAATTTCTTAAGAACTTAAGTGTATATTCAAAAGCTGCTAATTATGACATATCCAGTATATGTGAGTGGTATATAATCAGAGGATGTAAACTTATCTATGTGTTAGGTTGCTAGACATAACTTGCTTGATATATAACTAATATATTATTAATATATAAGCAATCTGTTAGATTGCTTAACATTTCTTAACTAATTGCTGAACTAATCTGTTAACTTGATTAACATGTAACTAATCTGGTAGAGTGTTTAGACATATAACTTTGCTTAAGTTTTTACTGAAAACTAGAGGCTCAGTGCACAAAAATTTGTGCACTCAGAGCAGGGGGTGGTCCCTCAGCCTGGCCTGTACCCTCTTGCAGCCT
Source organism: Murina feae (assembly GCA_004026665.1). Taxonomy (NCBI): domain Eukaryota; kingdom Metazoa; phylum Chordata; class Mammalia; order Chiroptera; family Vespertilionidae; genus Murina; species Murina feae. Next base: position 8,774 of record PVJC01032752.1, read on the forward strand.
GGAACCCCTCAGGGGATGTTCACCTTCTGGCTTAGGCCTGCTCCCCAGGGGATCAGGCCTAAGCTGGCAGTCAGACATCTGTCTGGCAGCCTGGGAGCCTTCAGTGGATGTCCATTTGCCAGTGGGGAGCAAGCCTAAGCTGCAGTCAGCCATCCTTAGCTCTGCTGAGGGGGTGGGAGAGGCTCCCGCCACCACTGCTGTGCTGGCAGCTGGCAGCCTGGCTTGTAGCTGAGCAGAGCTCCCCCTGTGGGAGTGCAATGACCACCAGGGGGAAGCTCCTGCATTGAGCATCTGCCCCCTGGTGGTCAGTGTGTGTGTCATAGTAACCAATTATTCCCAGTTGTTCTGCTGTTAGGGTCCATTTGCATATTACCCTTCTATTATATAGGATAGAGGCCTGGTGCATGGGTGAGGGTTGGCTGGTTTGCCCTGAAGGGTGTCCCAGATCCTGGTGGGGGGTTCTGCTGGGTGAGGGACTGAGGACCATTTTCAGCCTCGTCAAGCCCCCTAGTGGGGATCCTCACTCCATAGGGGTGTGGCCAGCCTGGGTGAGGGGCTGATGGCTGTTTGCAGGCTGGCCACAGCTCCTTCAGAGTGTGGGGTGGTCCTGCTGAGGTGCCTGGCCAGGTTGAGTGAGGGGGTGATGGCCATTTTTAGGCTGGCCATGACAGTTGGCTAGAAGTAGGTATCTGGGATTTATTTATCTTCTACAATTGAAACTTTGTAGCCTGGAGTGGAGCGTGGCTTCCTCCATTGCCAGGGACAATGCAAGCCTCCTACTCGTTCCAGCTACATGGCCGCAGCCACCTTTCTGACTGAGTGATGGGGTGAGGGTGTAATGGTTAATTTGCATATTATTTTTATTAGATAGAATTATTAATGTGCTTAAAGTTTATTTTTATAGATTTTATACATAGTAGGCTTATAAAGAGGAGGAAATGGCCCTGCCCTCATACTTCCCTTTCTTCAAGCACTGCCTCCAAAGACCAATAATCTCAGCTATTTAGCCATTTCTTCTGGCATTTATCTTCATGTTTCTAAGCATAACCATTCCTGCTAAAATGCCAAATGTATTACCACAAAGCCAAAAAAGAAGAGATTTATGAGAAAACCAGGATTAAAGGCAGACCCCTCAAAACCTGTAGATGTCAAAATGCAGACCATCAATAAAAATAATAACAATCTTAATAAAAAGAGTTGCACAGCTAAATCTCGAGTGGCATTTGTGCCCCGCCAAGCATTCCTGGACCTTCTGAGGCCTCATACCCTGAGGCACAAACATTCTTCCCCAAAGCATTGACACTCAAGGGCACCTGCTTCTAAAAGAGACCAGTTTCATCAAAATAAAATCCTTTTCCCAAGTGTCTTATTCACCATCAATCTTTCCTTTTCCTAACACAGAGACCTGCAGCTTCTTCACCAGTACCTCTGTAGTATCCCCTCTCCCTTGAGTTAATGAAAACTTTAATGAATCTTTTTTTAAATTTTATTTTATTAAAGTACTAGAGGCCCGGTGCACAAAAATTTGTGCACTCGGGGAGGGGGGGGGGTCCCTCAGCCCAGCCTGTGTCTTCTCGCAGTCTGGGACTCCTTGGAGGATGTCCACCTGCTGGTGTGCCTGTCCAGCCTGGGTGAGGGGATGATAGCTGTTTCAGGCTGCCCACAGCCCATTCAGGGTTCAAGTCCTTACTGGGGTAACCAGAGCAGGTGTCTGGGATTTATTTAACTTCTATAATTGAAACTTTGTAGCCTTGAGTAGAGCTCAGGGCCTGCAGGGCTCTGGCTTCCTCCATTGCCCGCGGCAACTCCAGCTCCATGGCTGCCGCCATCTTAGTTGAGTTAATTTGCATATTTGCTCCTCATTGGTTGGTGGGCGTGGCTTGTGGGTATAACGGAGTGAGGGTCAATTTGCATATTATCTTTTATTATATTAGATTACAAATAGTAGTACATATGTCTCCTTTCTTCCCCCATTGACCTCTCCTTGGCCTCCCTTATAGCCACTAAAATGTCACTGCTCCCAATGAAGGCATTTTTGTAAAACTTTCCAGCTTTATGATTCTTATTATATTTAAACTAGAGGCCTGGTGCACAAAAATTTGTGCACATGGGGATGTCCTTCAGCACGTCCTGTGGACTCTAGCAATCTGGGACCCCTCAGGAGATGTCCACCTACTGGCTTAGGCCCACTCCCCAGGCGATCAGGCCTAAGCTGACAGTCAGACATCCCTTTGGCAGCCTGGGGGCCCTTGGGGGATGTCCACTTGCCAGCGGGGAGCAAGCCTAAGCTGCAGTTGGACATCCTTAGCTCTGCTGAGGCGGCAGGAGAGGCTCCCTCCATCACTGCTGTGCTGGCAGCTGGCAGCCTGGTTTGTAGCTGAGCAGAGCTCCCCCTGTGGGAGTGCACTGACCACCAGGGATCAGCTCTTGCATTGAGCATCTGCCCCCTTGTGGTCAGTGTGTGTGTCATAGTGACCAGCCATTCCCAGTGGTCACATTCTGCTGTTAGAATCAATTTGCATATTACCCTTTTATTATATAGGATAGAGGCCTGGTGGATGGGTGGGGGCCAGCTTGTTTGCCCTGAAGGGTGTCCTGGATCAGGGTGGGGTTCCTGCTGGGTGCCTGGCCAGCCTGGGTGTGTGGCTGATGGCTGTTTGGAGGCTGGCCACAGTCCCTTCAAGGTGGGTGTCCCCCCCTGGGGTGCCTGGGCAGCCTGTGTGAGGGGCTGAGGGCCGTTTTCAGGCTGGTCACATCCCCTTCAGGGAGGGGGGTCCTGCTGGGGTACCTGGCCAGCCTGGGTGAGTGGCTGATGGCTGTTTTCAGGCTGGTCACATCCCCTTCAAGGTGGGTGTTCCCTCCTGGGGTGCCTGGCCAGCCCAGGTGAGGGGCTGAGGGCCGTTTTCAGGCTGGGCACATCGCTTTCAGGGAGTGGGGTCCTGCTGGGGTACCTGGCCAGCCTTGGTGAGGGGTTGATAGCTGTTTGCAGGCTGGCCACATCTCCTTCAGGGAGGGTTCCTGCTGAGGTACCTGGCCAGCCTGGTGGCTGTTTGCAGCGAGACTGGCTGGAAGCTGGTATCTGGGATTTATTTAACTTCTAAAGTTGAAATTTTGTTGCTTTAACCAGAGCCCCATTTGGGTTGCCCCTGACAACCCACGCTCCCAGTGCTTCCTTGAACCCAAGGGTGGAAGCAGATATCTGGTGTTTGTTTATCTTCTATAATTGAAACTTTGTTGCCTTGAGCGGAGGCCATAGCTGGCCTAGGCAGACGGGAATCTTAGTTTCCTTCATGGCTGGGGCAAGCCTCCTGCTTGTTCCAGCTTCGTGGCTGCCGGCTGCCATCTTGGCTGAGTTAATTTGCATATAGACACTCCGATTGGCTGGTGGGCATGGCTTGACTGGTGGGCATGGCTTGGGTGTAATGGAGTGAGGGTCAATTTGCATATTGCTCTTTTATTAGATTAGATGATGTGAATGACCTTCTGTTACATTTTGAGAAACTTGCCTTTGATAGTTTTAAAATAGCTACTGAAATAAATCATCCATGAACCAACAATATCTCCACATACACGCACAGCAAATACCTAGAACACAGTTCCCCTTGAAGACAGGTCTGCAACAGAACAGATGTTCCACGATTGGATTGCTGGCCTTTGACATTATTTCTTGATGTCTTACCTTGAGAGATGAAAGGTTATGACCAGTCCTGAGTTTAGACATAAATCTCCACTATCTCTCACCTTATCCACCCACTGCAGTTTTAGCAACTGTTGTGGATAAGCCAGTATGCAGCATTTACAGTGTTTTGCCTATGTAAATGTTACCCATAATTGCTCTGTATTGTGATTTTGTTACATTTCTTCTCAAATACAGCTAACTTTTCTAGGACTTAAAAATGATTTGTTTCTCAATTTGGTTTATTGTTATTGTTCTTGTTTAAATCTGAACTATGAATGAAACACCTGACATCATGCATCATGTGAAAAGGAAAAAACACTCTCTGTGTGTTTTTTTAATCCTCACCCAAGGATATGTTTTTGAAATTTGTGATATATATATATTGTGATATATATATATATATATATATATATATATATATATATATATAGAGAGAGAGAGAGAGAGAGAGAGAGAGAGAGAGAGAGAGAGATCCATGTGAGAGAGAAGAGAAACATAGATCAATTGCCTACCTTAAGTGCCTTGACCACCCCACCTGGGATGAAACCTGCAACCTGAGTATGTGCCCTGACCAGTGTATGGGGTGATGCTTCACTCAGCTGAGCCACACTGGCCAGGGCTCTATGTATTTTTTCTCTATTTCTTCTCTGCTACTCATGCACCACATTCTTCTGACACCAGCAATTTTCCAAATCTCCAGTCACCATCTGGATGTCCTGTAATTTAATGCAGTTCTGAGGCTATTAGGGAGTTAACATCAGGCCGGTCAGATCCCACAGGTTCAGAGCTCGGTCCCATGAGATAGCCTCTCCCCATCTTCCTACACCAACTCCAACTCCAGGTGCTCAGGACTAGCTGAATCAGATGTTTCCATGATCCCTTCCTCAGGCTCAATAACTGGCTAGAGTGGCTCACAGAACTCAGGGAAAGAGTTTACTTACTATTTACACGTTTATTTTAAAGCGTTACAGCTCAGGAAGCACCGAGTGGAAGAGAGACACATCAGCAGGCAATGTGGGAAGGAGCACAGAGCTTCCATGTCCCCTGCAGATCCACTTCCTTCCCAGGACCTCCAAGTGTCCAGTCCCAGAAGCTCTCTGACCCCTGACATAGGATTTTCATGGAGGCTTTACTACACAAACACAACTGATGAAACCATTGCTCATTGGCGAGTGTTTCTACCTTCGATCCCTTTTCCCTATCAGACAGAAGGAGGAGGGGTTGAAAGGGCCAATTCTCTGGTCACTTGGTTGATTCATTTGGAAACAAGCTCCCATCTAGTGGTTCAGGTTTGTTTTAAAGAAATCCAGGACATGCAGTTTTTAGCCAGATCTTTCATAGAAACCTCCTGCTAATTCTATACTTGTTTCTATCTTGTGATGTTTCCTAATTAGTCCGGTAGTTAACAATACCACCTAAAAGTGTGAGTATCAGACATGGAATTTCTTTTTGTGATGCATCATCAGGTGTTGAGAACAAATCTACGGGGAAGAAATTCATTATCTCCGCAGCCCATACCACTGGCCTTTTTATTCAAAACTTCAGGAAGAGTATTTAATTTATCTTCTCAATAAATTATGGGAAACTCTTCAAGAGTACTGAGTCAATTACATTGAATAGCAGAAATAGCATAAAATTCATTGACACATTTATTTTTTTCAAGAAATACCTGTGTGGATTCTCCCATGGATTATTTTCATGAAATGTAACCTTTGATGGTAAATGACCCACCAGCCCCATAGCACATACATGCAAGCACTTTCTCAGGATTTTGCTAGCAGTCATATCTCAAGAGACTGTCAAAATAAAATGCAATTAACAGGGCAGAGTGTGTCAGCAGCATATTAAGTGCGAGGTTACCAAATGAAAATTGACTCTGTAATTTTCCATTCTTTCTAAATTCCAATATGTTTTTTGTCTTAACCCCAGCAGCTGCATAGAGAAAGTGGGATCATGGCGTAGCACCATCTCCGGGTGTCTCAGGACCCATGGTGCACCCTCAGCAAGGCATGGTTTCCTTGCCTTAGTTAAAAGTCCTCATCTTATTTTTGGCCCAGAGTAGGTACTCAAGCCTCCTTGTGTGCATTGTATGGCACATTTTAAGCATTTATTTTCTGCTTCTTTTTTTAAATATATATTTTATTGATATTTTTATAGAGAGGAAGAGAGAGGGATAGAGATTTAGAAACATTGATGAGAGAGAAACATCAATCAGCTGCCTCCTGCACACTCTCCACTGGGGATGTGCCCACAACCAAGGTACATGCCCTTGACCGGAATGGAACCTGGGACCCTTGAGTTCTCAGGACAACGCTCTATCCACTGAGCCAAACCAGTTAGGGCTATTTTCTGCTTCTTGATGGATTTTTGCCTTTAGCAACTGGAGACTCACTTCTGCTATCTTTCAGAGAGTTCCTTCTTAACCGGTCACCTGCCTATTGGTCCTTGCATCTCCTGAGTGGCCTTGAGCTCCTCTTAGTGCCAATGAAGAAAGCTGCACTGCCTTAGATATGTTCTTTGAAAGGAACAAATGGTCTGTGCATTGATTTTCTGGCACTGCATAGCAAAATACTACAGACTGGCAGCTTAAAAAATAAGAAATTATGTTCTCATGGTTCTGGGAGCTAGAAGTCTGAGATTAAGTTATTGGCAGAGGGGTTTCTTCTGAAGCCTTTCTCATTGGCTTATGGCTATTATTTATCATCAATTTTACTAAGTGTATTTAACTTTTTAAATAACATTCATTAAGGTTTCATGGGGAAGGTGTTACAAGGAACAAACTGTGAGAAGTACTGGCATCCGGTCCGGACTTGTTAGACTAAAGATCACTTGGAGTCATGTTATACTCATTCTGATTCTCTGCTGGGGAATTAGGTTCACAAAAATTCTGTAGCGACCCAAGTCAAACGATAGCATTTTAACAAGAAAAATGACTGTAGACACATCATCAAATGAGATCGCTTAAAGATGGCTACAACACCAAATGTGCATTTTAGCCTGGCCTCATCTTGGACTTAACTCTTTCTAATCCCATTTGCCAGCATATCATGAATCTGACCACTTTTTATTTATTTATTTATTTTTATTTAATTTTGTTTTATTGCTTAAAGTATTACAAAAAGTGTTAGGTAAGCATTCATATAAGCATAATCAATGGACACAAGACCCTGGGAGTAGGGGAGGAGAGGGGAAGGTCAAGGGGAAAAAATAGAGAATTACCTAACACTCTTTGTAATACTTTAAGGAATCTGACCACTTTTTACTACTGCCCTTGCTCTCCGCATGGCCCAGTTCTTCCTAACTGCTGTCTTTGTTTCCATCCTTTACCCCTTTGGTCAATTTTCATCAGAGAACCAGAGCGCTCCAGCTAAAGGCAGTCAGGCTCTACAGCTCCGTTAGTCACCCACTCCATGAGTTCATTTCTTGCCTGAAATAGAAGCCAAAGTTCGTATGATGGGTTTGGCGATCCTATACACTCTGCTCCGATTGACCTCTCTGCCCTCACACCCTACCACTGTTTTGCCTGCTCCACCACCCCAGCTAGTAGGCTCCTGTTTGCACACTCTGACCTCAGGCCTTTGCATATGCTTTCTCTTGTGGACCTTGAGAAAAAGAGACACTGACCACACACACACACACACACACACACACACACACACACAGTCATTTCTACACAGGACCTCTTTCACAAGCTACACCATTGTTTGACACTCTCAAGCTTCAAAGAGAAGCCTGCGTTGAACTGCCTACCTGCACTGTGCTCCTGCCATCTGAGCCAGCCCTTACAAAGGGGCTCCTGGAATTGTATTTCAACCGATAGGACTATGGTTTCCCCCATCCGATCAGGGCTGTATGGTTATATCCCCATCAGCATCTTTACAACCAATCAGGGAAGTCCCATTTTAAGCAACCAGGAAAGTGCCTTTGGACAATGAAACTGCAAAACTTTGGAGTTTTTGTTTGTATGAGGCTAGATCAATCAGGGGCTAGAGGTGGGGCCTTCTCTCTATAGAAGTCATTCAACCTCTGGCTCTGGGAGTGCACTTTTTCTTTCCATGGAAGTCTGAAGACTGTATTTCTCTGGTTGGAGCTGAGATGCTGAAGATGTCTCACTGGAGCAGAACAAAGCAGACATGCGTGGAGCAGAACAGGGCAGGGCAGAGGCAATAGGAGCAGGCAGAGCAGACCAGAGCAAAGTAGAGCTGTCCAACCGGAGAGGTACCTCACCTGAGGCCACCTCATGGCTTGCTGGTCCATAGCTGTGCTGCTTTAGGGTTGAGCTCTAACACTATTGAGTTGTCCGCCAGTCCTGCTCTCCTCACAGTCCTGTGTATCACAAGTGAGCTGTTTCCATTGAATAAAGTTTCTGTCTTCACTGCCCCCAAAATTGGGAATTCCCGTTGGCATTAAATTGGTGCCAACAACCATTGGTTGACACTCCCCAGCAGCAACATTGCTCCCCAGACACCTGTCCAGCCGGTTTCCTCATTTCCTAGAGGCTTTTTCTTAAATGTCTCCTCTTTAGTGGTGCCATCTATAATACTGATCTCACATCACAACACTCCAGCATACCTCATCTCATTTTCCTAAACTACTTTTCTCAATAGAAGCTTTATGAAGTTAAGCTTGTGTGGTTCATTGCTATCTCCCTATTACCTAGAATAATGACCAATACACTGTTAGTCAATAAATCTTTTTTTTTTTTTTTTTTAGTAAACACATTAATTTGGTTTGGATTATAAACCTTCTTTCCCTTCTATTACACTGTTTGTCTATTATACTATTAAACTCATTCATCAATCATTCATTTGCAAAAAGTGAATATCTATTATGTATCAGATACTCTGATTCCATAGCAGGAACTGAAAAACAATCCTGAATGGAGATTACTTGTCAAGTAAATTAAAATATATTTTTAGAGTTTTTTTGTAAATTATTTTCTACCCTAACAACATCAATAATTTTTTAAATAAAATTACAGCTCTCATCGATAAGGTATAACCTCCTTGTCGTGAAATTTGCTGGGAACTTTACATACCTTCTAATTTAATCCTCTAAAAACCTATGAACATGTAATATTATAATCCCTGTTCAATAGATGAAAAAGTGAGGCAAAATATTTTCCCATAGTTTCTTTTTTTAAAATATTAATCTTTTTATTTATCTTTACTAGTGGCTCAGTGCACAAAATTTGTTCATGGGGGGGAGGGGGTGTCTCTCAGCCTGTCCTGCACCCTCTCCAATCTGGGACCCCTTGGGGGATCTAGATTGGGCCTAAACTGGCAGTCAGACATCCCTCTCACAATCCAGGACAGCTGGCTCCTAACCGCTCATCTGCCTGCTGGCCCGATTCCCCCCTTACCATTCTGTCTGCTGGCCTGCTCACATCCAACTGCCCCTCCCCCAGTGGCCAGATCACCCTCTACTGCCCTCCCCTTCCATCCTGATTGCCCCCAACTACTCTCCCCATCAGCCTACTCACTCCCAACTGCCCCCCTTATTGGCCTTATTGCCCCCAAATTCCCCCCTTGCTGGTCTTATTGCCCCCAACTTCCCCATCCCCCTGCAGGCCTACTTGCCTCCAACTGCCCCCCACCCCTTGCTGGCCTGCTCACCCCTGACTGCTCTCCCACTGGCCTTCCTGCTCTCATGACACCCCTGCCAGCCTGATTGCTCCCAACAGCCCCACACTGCTAGCCTTTTTGCTCCCAACTGCCCACACTTGCCAGCCTGTTCGCCCCCAACTGTCCTCCCTTGCTGGCCTGATCATCCCCAACTGCCCTCCCCTCCTGGACTGATCACCTCTAACCACCTCTGCCTTGGACCCACCACCATGGCTTTGTCCATAAGGATGTCCAGAAGGTCTCCCGGTCTAATTAGCATATTACCCTTTTATTAGTATAGATTGTTGAAAGTATTACAGATGTCCCCTTTGTTTGTTTGTGTTTTTTTCCCATTGACCCTTTCCACTCAGTACTCACCCTTCCCAGGCCTTCATCACTCTGTTGTCTGTGTCCATGCATTATGCATATCTTCATAGTTTTTCATAACCCAGATTTAAATTCAAATCATCTGTATCCAAAAGTCAAAACAGTTCAATTGTGCCCTTATTGTGGATATTTTTAAAAAAATATATTAGTGATAACAGCCCCCATGCATTCAATCACAAATACCTCTTTCAATGCCTATTATTTTCCTAGACAAATGAGAGAGAAAATGCTATTGACCTTTGTAGTATAGTGACAGTCACAAAAAATAAAAATAAAATAAGTAAAAAAAACAAGTGAATGGATATAGAACGCCCCCCCTCACACACACATACACACACACACACACAAACAGAGTGACATGATAAAGAGTGATCTAGTGCTAACTTTAGAATGCGTGGTCTAGAAATGCCTCTCAGAAGGTGACATTTAATTTGATATTCAAAGACCAAAGCAAGCATGCATACTACTCCCAGAAAGGACTTTGCAATCACAAGGAATAGTTGGTGCAAAGTCCTAATATGGGATATATAATCAACCCTCTAAAAAGGCAGGGCGAGACCAGTATAGCTGGAAGAGGGTCTCTAAGGCAATGAGTGAAATGAAATAATGGTGGAAAGATAGTAAGGAACTATGCCACAGGCCTTTGTAAGGATGAACGATAAGTTTGGATTTAATTCTAAGGGTCTGTGTTGGACTTTAGAGAAGCAGAAGCAGAGAGACCTACTAGAAGACAACTGCCATAATCTGCTAGGGGAATCAAAGTGGCTTGTTCCCAACCGAAAGCAGTGAGGTGGGGACAGTATACATGCAATATGTTTGGGAAGTCCAGCTCCAGGATTTGCTGAAAGAATGCAAGTTGGACAAAGGAAAAGAAAAGGACTCAGAGAAGCTCCTAAATTTGAGGTCTGGGCTCCCTGGTGGCTGGTGGTGTCTTTTTCATGAATAAGCAAATGTTTGGGGAAGAGTAGGGAGACATATACCCTGAGTTCAGCTTGGGGTTGGTAGGTGTGGAACACCCACGACCCAACTGTGTTCACTGTATTCTGTTTGACCTTCCTAATGACTCTCCCTTATTTTTCACGAGGCTATGCCTCCTGGGAGGTTGACCATGGCTCTTTGGGCCTCCTTTCCCAGTTGCTTTTGATAATAGAAAGCTACAGAATATCTGACAATAGAAGGCAAGTAAAAGCAGGGTCTACATTGTCTTGGCTCTGCCTGTGTGGCCTGCAATGGTTGACAGCATCTCTCTTCTCCAGCTCCTGGTGGGTGGTCCTCCCCCTCAGTGGCTTTCTCCAGGTAATCCCTGTAGTACCTTCTTTTGTCCTCTTG
>PVJC01032753.1:0-19746 GCA_004026665.1 Murina feae
GGGGGGAAGGATTGGGGAGCATGGGATTACCCAGTGAACCTGCTTAGGGCTTGGTCTTGAGGGGATGAAGACACTAATGTTCTCTCTTCTAGGAAAGACACAGCCCAGCAAATGGCAAGCATTCACAGATTCTCACAGCCCAGACCCTGCAGGTTGCTGAGTCCGTCTGTCCATCCATCCATGCATCCATCCATCCATGCATCCATCCATCCATGCATCCATCCATCCATTAGGGACATATTTATTAACCACCTTCCATGTGCTGGAGACTGGGCTCTGCTATGAAAACAGTGTGTGAGCCAGGCAGGATCCCTGCCCTCAGAGCTGCCATTTGAGCAGGGTACTGACCAAGATCACTAAGTGAGACAGACAGCATGTCAGGGGATGACTGATGCTCTGGGAAAAATACAGCAAGGAAAGGGGCAGAGAGGGAAGAGGGGGATGGACAGAGGCCTTGCTGCTAAGATGACCTGTGAGTAGAGTCTGGAAAAATGGAGGGAGCACACCATGGAGATATCAGCACAAAGAGGGTTTACGTCCAAGGGAATGCAATGCAAAGGCCCTGGGGCAGGAGCCTGTGAAGTATGTCGAAGGACCACAGGAAGGCCAGAGAGGCCGGGACAGAGTGAGCCAGCAGAGTTGCCATTTACTGAGATGGGGGCGTTTATTTTGGACTATTAAACTGGATCTCTTCTCTCTTGTATGTTGTTAGACATCTATGTGGAGGCATTGAGTGGGGAGGGGATACGAGTCTGGATTTCAGGGGAGAGGTGCAGGGTGATGTCATCAATGTCGTAATGATATGAGGTGGATGCCACGGACTGGCAGAAGGCCCCCTGGGAGTGAGTGTAGACAGAAAGCAGAAGGGAAGCGGAGCAAGCACTGGGTTCTGGCATATTCGCATGGAGATGTCAGGAAGACGAGGGAAAACCAGCAGAGGAGACTCAGATGCCGGGCGGTGTCCCTGAAGTCAGGTGGAGAAAGCATCTCAGGAAGGAAAGAATGATCAACTGTGACAAGTGCCACTGGCAATCAAATGAGACCAGTGGATGTAGCAATGGGGAGGCCTTCCTGGGATTGGGGGGGGGGACGTCACCAGGAATGGAGCAGACCATGCCAAACACAGGCTCCCCGTGGAAAGCAGGAGTCACTTACTCTTCAAACATTTGCTTGATTCATTCATCCCAACAGATGTTTATTGAGCATCTATGAGGATACAAGCAAAGATAACATTTTCAAAGCATCTACCATGTGCCAGGCGCCGGGTTTCCCACAAATATCTCTTGGAATATTCACTTCCCCCCCTGAGAGAGGGGTACAACTGTTTATTTGCTTTGTTTTGTTTTTCTGTTGGAGTCCTTAGAAAACTGGAGTCTTTTTTTTTCTTAATTGTAATAAAAGAAATTTTTTATCACATAAAATTTACCCTGGTAATTATTTTTAAATATAGTTCGGTCTTAAGTATATTAAGATTGTTGTGCAACAGATCTCCAAAGTTTTTCAAGCTTACGACACTGAAACTCTGTCCCCATTAAACAACATCCCAGTTCCTCCTCCCCCAGGCCTGTGGCAACCACCATTCTACTTTCTGTCTATGAATTTGACTAGTCTAGGAACCTCATGTGAGTGGAATCAAACAGTATTTGTCTTCTTGTCACTGGTTTATTTCACCTAGCATGACGTCCTCAAGCTCCATCCATGTCATAGAATGGATCAGAACCACCTTCCTTCTCACAGCTCATTGCTGTTCCACTGCATGTCTATGACCCACTTTGCTTATCCATCCAGTCATCAGTACACACTTGGGCTTCCACCTCTTGGCTATTGTGAATAATGCTGCTTTGAACACGACTGTGCAAATATCTCCTCCAGACCCGGCTTTCACTGATTTTGGAGATAAACAGGAAGTCTGGCTTCTTAACAAGTCCCTATTAACACAACGACGCCTGGGGGTAGGGAGGGTGGCCCATGTTCATGGACAAGGTCTATCAGGGACACTGAACATGTAACTGCAGATATCCTGAGCGCATAAGACCACCGTGTTAGGGGACGTGGCTGGGGGAGCCTACTGTGTGACCTGGAAGAAGAACAAAAGATGGAGAAGACCTAGACCCTGCTCTGAGAGGCCCACAGAGTAGAAAACAGTAGCCAGCCTTCTTCACCAGTGGGACTGACACGCCATTTATAACCTGTGTGTGGGGAGGTTTCATGGTCTTAGTGTAACCAGAGCAAACTGAGTAAATCTTTCAGATCTTCAACCGCAAGATGATGATGGTGGTGATGATGGTGACAACCCTGTTGAGCGTCCACCCTGTGGTAGACACTGTGCTAAGAGCTGGACACAGTCCACCTTACTGAATCCCTGCCACAACCTTGCAAGGTAGGGACTGCTGTCATCCTGCTATAGCAGAGGAAGAAACTGAGGCTGAGCGAGGTGAGCCCATTGTCCACGGAATGCAGCTGGTGGCTGACTGGGGGCTCAGCCCGTGTCCTATAAGCCATGGTGCCCCTGCCCTTGACCCCTGTCCTCAGATGGATGGGCCCTCCTTCCTCTGGTGAGCTGGGTGAGCCAGGTTAGGGGAAGGCCATGTGGGCCCCGCCCTGCAGTGCAGAGCCTTAGCCACTGACACAGGCGCCAGCGGTTTCAACACCCTGATTTCCTCATCTTCCTTTCCCAACATGTGACCTGCTGGCCCCACAATGCGAAGCAGAGGCGGGTCAGGGGCTGAGAGGCGTCGGGGCCAGCCCTTCCCCCTTTCATGGGACGACCGTGCATGCCCCCGCCGTTCCCTCGGTGTCCCCTGGCCATCTCTGTGCCACCCAGCCACCTGGGTGGTCTTTCACCGTGTACGTTGGATCATGTCGCTGCCACAACTACAACCTGTCACTTCCCACTGCTCTTAGAGTAAAAAGGACATGCCCTACCCTGGCCGGCCAGGTCCCACTCGTGGCTGCCTCTGCCCACGTCTCCCCCGTCGTCTCAGCCCACTCGCTCCCCGTGGTCTGGGTCCTTCTCTGTGTTCCACTCTGAGACCAGATGTCCCTCCTCCAGAAAGGCCTGCCTGGCCGCCTTCGGTAGAGCAGCCCCTTCCCCCTCCATCGCACGGAGCCAGCGTGTCCTGGGGTCCACGCGGATGCCAGGGAGGGCCCACGCGAGGCCATTCAGAACACACACAGGCGGCCGCAGGATAAGTGACCGGTGTGACTCGCGTTTTGTGCTCCTGCCCTCACTCTTCCTTCCCCCAAGGCGAACAGGCAGCCTTGTGCCATCGCTAACCACTAACCCACGCTCCAGGCTGCCTGCCTCTCTGGCTCCTCCACTTCAAAAGCCTGACCTGAGGTTGTTATGCCACAGGGAGGGAGAAACAGCCAAGGGCCACTGAGTGCAACAGAGGGGAGATCCCCTTGCGACTGGGCAGGGGGTGGAGACTGCCAGGGTCAGTGCGGGTGGCTGGGTGGCACATTAACTTAGGGAGGCCGGAGCCTGGCCCAGCAGGACAGGATGCCTTCCCGCCGGAGCCCGGGCAGCAGGGACTGGGAGAGGTCCGGGTAGCCATGGCTGGAAGTTTGGACCCAGGACCCATTTCCGGTGGTAGTTGGGGACCCATCCCAGACTGTGGGCTCACCTCACTAACCACCGAGTTCAAACTTCCAGCCGCCTCAGCAAGAGTGTGGGCTCTGGTCAGATTTAATTAGACGTCAGAGAAGCAAAGGAATGTAGCCTTGCTCGCCTTGCACAGCCACGGTTATGGGGTGGGATTCACACCGCTGTTCACGGGGCACTACCGTGACCCCGAGGTCGTCAGGAACTGAGGTCACGTCCCCTCTGTGGGACTTCGTGGCTGCATTTGCCAGTGGAGAAGCAGGATGGACAACTTGCAGCAGTGAGGGCAAATTCTGCATCACATCGTCCCCTCCCGCCATGAGTCTATCTGACGAATCCTTGTTGTGGGTGAGAGGCCCCGAGTGAAGGCTTAACATAATGACGGACCTAATGACAGATGTGTGCCTGCGAACCATCCTCCTTAAGACCCAGAACCTGGGTCCGACCCATCACTGACTTTCTTTCTCTCTTGTGCTGGTTCCAGGAAACACTTTGCTTCAGGGTTAGTAGAACTTACGTGGAATTTTCCACTGGATTTTCAGGATACAGTCTACTGTATTTACATGAACGAAGTAATCCGGTCTCTTCTACAAATGCCTTACAATTGCTTTTAATAGATGTACAAGGACAAATATTTTATTTCCCCCCAATTTCTTTTTCTTGGAAAACTGGAGTGTACCCCCACCAGCAGCACGCCATAAAATGACAAACTGGAGGCTGCCCTGAGACTCAGTCTTCCCATCTGTACAGTTTTAGGGGATGCCAACCCAGCCTACCTCGCGGGGTCATACTAGACTGGAACAAAACACATGGAGTACGTGTCTGAGCCATGTGAGCGACTCTTCCTGTAACAGTGCAGCTAAGGCCCGGCCCCGGCCAGCTGACTCAGGGCCAAAGCGTTCATCAGATTGCTATGGAGAACGTGCCCATAGGATCAGGAAACCTGGTTCGATTGGCCTGGCAAAGGGAGAGGGTCACGGGGCACACACAGGGCCACCTAGGCTGCCCCTGTGGCTGGCTAGTGGGGACCGTGATGGCCAAGACCCTGGGCGGGCAGGTCTGTGACGACACCTGTGTCTACGGTCAACAACGAGAGGGTTCTAGACGCCCAGAGCTGGAAGGGCAACTGAGACGATCTGGCCCAGTCGCTCCAATTGTAATGGTCAGACACGGAGGCTCTAAGAAACACTGTGGCCGACGAGGGTCACACAGTGAACTGAAAGCCGTTTTCCCCCTCTCGCCTGTCCCACCCAAAGGGGCAGGGAGCCCTCCCAATGCCCCCGCCACACCACCTTCCAGGCTCTTCCCAGACCTGTGAGTTCAGCAATGTCCCACCCTGCACCTGTCACCAGCCTGGAATCCAGGCTGCAGGAAGTGCCGGTCCCTGGCCCTCTGCTGCCCAGCCCGGCCACCTGAACAACCAGATTCCACCCATTCCACCAGCCACGCAGGTCTGATCGCCACATGTTTTTCTTCCTCGGCACCTTTGCTCGGCGACTCGGTGAGCAGTTCCCTTTACTTGATGCCCTCCGCCTTCTCCCACCTCAGCTGAGCTCCACCCCCCTCCCAGCTGCAGACCTTCGCCTCCTCCGGGAAGTCTTCCTGTCTCACCTGACCTCTTCATGTCTGTCTTGTCCTCTCTCTGAACCCACCAGACCACGGCCTGCCCCACGCGTGGGGGAACATATTACGGAGCACCTGCTGCTGTTCTGTGTCCTCTCTTCAGGTTAGAAACTTTGTCCTACACATGTTGCATTGCCATAGCACCCAGGGTGTGCTCGTGCTTTGCAGCCCTGGGTAAACACTGTGGAAGGCGAGGGCGATGAATTAGTGAAGGACTGCAGCGATGGTCAGCCGGGGCCCCTCTGCCCCTCAGAATCCTGTGAGTCGGGCCATCCTGGCCCCTGGGTTCCTGATCTTTACAGTGACAGCAGCCTGTCCCAGAGGATCATGGGTTGGGTCGGGCTGGAAGGTTCACTTGACCACTGCCTGTCAGGTCTCCCAAAGCCCCTGCTATCACTCAGAGGCAGAACTGATTTGCTGGGGTCACATGGGTGAACATACCCGACTGGGGAGTCAGACTGACCCCACGGCTCATGCTCTCACCATGTACCTTGTACACAGACCACATGCACCTGGGATTGACCTCCAGGAGCACCCCCAGGCCTGCTAGGTTGTGGTCAGGGGCCAGCTCTGTGGAGACCATTGAAACCAGGGGCCCACGTGCTCACCAGCACGGAGGTACCAGGGGCTCACAGGGGCATAAGGAGGCCAGGGACCCTCTGCCTGCACATCAGTCTCTGGCCCCTCCGACCTTCCAGCTCCCCTGTAAGACAGGTGGCATGAGGATCAGTAAACCCTACCTCCAGGATGATAAACTGAGTCAGGGAGGCAGGCAACGGGCCAAGGCCACCCAGAGACCAGCTGGGGAGCCTCCACTCCCAGCTGCCCTCTAACAGGCAGGGACATCCGGGGCCACAGGGCCAGTCCTGTTCCCCAACGCACCCCTCAGTGTTGGGCTGCCCCGCCTCTGCCAGGCTATGCCCCTGCCAGAAATGCCCTCCTGCACTCTGAACTCGCTCAGGCCCGGCCTCAGGGCCCAGCCCAGATCTCACTTCCCTGCCCAGCTTCTCCGAGTCCCCACCAACCTGAATAAACCTCTCGGTGCACCCCGAAAACCCCCCTCCCCACATCATGCTCTGACTCAATACTTCCCTTTGTTGTTGTTGTTGTTAATTCCCACCCGAGGATATCTTTCGATTGATTTTTAGGGAGAGTGGAAGAGACAGGGAAAGACAGAGAAACATCGATGTGAGAGAAACACATTCATTGGTTGCCTCCTGCACATGTGCCCTGACCAGGGTCCAGGCTGGGAAGGAGCCCGCAACCAAAGTACATGCCCCTGACTGCAATCGAACCCGGGTCCCTTTGGTCTGTAGGCGGATGCTCTACCCATTGAGCTAAACCGGCCAGGGCTCACTACTGCTTTAAATAAGAATGCGAGTGCCTGGCCCGATGCCGCCTGCCGAGACTCACACCCCACTTTAGGGACCGAGGCGGCGCTCAGCACATGCCAGCAGGATGAAGTGGGACTAGGTGGCCGGTGGGCGATCGGGGCTCTGCCCGCCTTTCTCTGCTGTTGAGATTTATTTCAGGGAGAACCTCCAAGCTCGCGGGCACAGATTGGTTGGAAGCAGCACCGTCTCCTAGGCCGCACTGGCCGGCACAGCTCAGCTTCCTGATCGGGACCAGTGCCAACACCGAGGTCCCAGTGGGCCCGGCGCCAGCGAGCTGCCCACTGGGCTCCAGAAAGGAGCAAAGTCTGCGGCTCCGCCCGCCGCCCGGGTCCTGCCAGCTCAGGGCTGTCTGCACCGCCCACACCGCGGCCTCCTGGGCCCCAGTTTGGGGAAGAAATAGAAGGGCTGACGGAAAATCAGGTTTGACCAGATGGCCCAGCTGTTCCTTTAATCAGCGCTGTGGGGCCTGGGGCAGAGGTCAGGAGGGGCGGCTGCCAAGCAGGCCAGGGTGGCTCCTGGTTAAGGGCACAGAGCCGGGATCTGGGTTCAAGTGCTGGCCTGTGGGCTCCAGCGACTGTGACCCTGGGCCAGGCTGCACCTTCCCCGAGGCTGATCCCTCACCTGTAAATGCACTGAGCTCAGCAACCACCTGTTAATCTACAGACAGACGCTACAGACAGACGCCAACTTGGGACACCTTCTTACCCTTGCACTCACAACAAAAAATAATGACAATGACAACGTAATGTTCTTTTTCTCCATAAATACCCCCCACTCCACCCCCACATCCCCCTAATACACACACACACACACACACAGACATAGGTAGGTAGGTAGGATATCACTCTACCAGCTTCTAGTTGCCCTCCCTGGCGAAGCACTGGCCTTTATTCTATGATGATATCCTTCTTATATTTTTATTTTTGTGGTTGAAAGGGCCTAAGGGCCTCTATGCTTCTATTATTTCTGCCTAGAACCTCAACCCACTTCACCCACCCACCGCAAGGCTCACCCCTCACCAGCTTCAGCACTTACTCAACTGCCTCCTTCCCAAGGACGCCTCCCGCGGGCCCCGGCCCCGCCCTTCTGGGTTTCCCCCCATAGCCCACCACCCTGGGCCGTTACTTATTCCGAGTTTGGGTCCACTGCCTGACTTCCCCAGAGGGCACAGCTTTTTGTCCCCCTTGTTCCCAGCTGCATCCCAGAACCTAAAATGGATCAACAATTGAGTGGCATTTCTTTTTGAATGTCCTTCCTTGGAGCAGCTCACTCACTCTTCAGCTCCCAAAACTGGGCACTGGAAAGGGTGTGTGAAATCCTTAAATCACTATGTAAATTTTGGTAAAACTCACTAAATGGTAATAGGATTCCCCCACCTTCTCCCCGCTCCCCCTTCCCCCCGACTCCTCTGGCCTTATCTGCCCTCACCAGCACCCTCCCAGGCCCTGGAGACTCACAGGGGCTCTCTGTCCTCTCCGTTTGCCTAATTCACTTAATTGCTTTCAAGATCCTGATTGCAGACAGGCTGGGGGGGGGGGGGCTGCCAGGCTGCAGAGAGGCGCAAGGAGGGCGGCCTGGGAGGCCAGCAGCCTGCCCTGGCACAGCTGGTCACGGTCACCGCTTTTCATTCATTTCACAAATGAAGTAAATGAAAGCACGTCCGTGTGAGCGTTTCTCGGCTCTGGGCCTGCTGTTAGGGACCTTGATGCTCAATTCTGAGGATGACTGTGCTCTCGAGGGGTGGCACTGGCAGGAAGGCCTGGCGAAGCTGATGGCTGCTGAGACCCACGGGCCTGGCTTAGGAGCCAGAGGAAGCTCAGAGGCTGAGTAGACTGACCCAGGCATTTTGCTGGGGAGACTGAGGTCGGAGGTTCTGGGACTGATTCAAGATCTCACTTGGGAAGAGCAAAACCAATTACCTAACCACCCCCACGCCCCTGCCCTGACCAGGACAAGGGGCTCCGGCCCTGGGCCCTGTACTTCAGAGGACCCCTCTGTCTCTCCCCGCCACCAGTGAGGAAGGAGTCTGGGCGACAAGGGGATGTGGCCAGTTGGAGCCCATGCACCTGTCCTCCAGGTGACATTCAGGTTCTCAGAGACTGGGATTCCCTATTAAACACCCACTTCCCAGGCCTGAGCCCATTTCCCCGGGGGGAGGGGAATGTGGGCCATGGCGCTGTTTGTTGGGGGAGGGGCTGATGTGTGGGCTGGGAGGAGGTGTCTGCCCAGAGGCCCCTTCCAGAGGAAAACACGGAGAATGGGGACACAGCTGCATGTCCAGGTGTCAGACTCTGCGTTGGGCCTGATCCCAGGTCATTAGGAAGCTCTGTTTGTCTGGTGAGGAGCTAAAACATCTTTCATTTAAGAGTTCATTACCTTGATTTATAAGTTTTGAAATATTTAGAATATGTTTACGACCCTGCCTGGGGTGAGCCTGCTGTCCGGAGCATCCCCTGCTACACGGGGCAGCCTCTGGCCTGGACGTACAGGCAGCGGAGGGAGCAAGCAGGGGTCCTCGTACACAGGAGCTCAGGCAAGGTCACACCCAGAACAGATGACCACAGGGCTGTCACCTTTCCTACCAAATTTTGAAATAACAGAAGAGGGGACAGGGAAGGCTGGGAGCAATAGTCCTGGGAGAGATGGGGAGGCATGGATTAGGGTGGTGACAGGAATGGAGAAGAGGCAGCTTGGAGAACTATCTGGGGGCGGGGCGCTGAAATAGTGACAGCTCAGGCAGAAGTAACTGAGAGAAGGGCCACACTCAGGCCAGGGGACTCAAAATCAAAACAGCTGCAAGAACTGACAAGCCACCTCCAAGTCACCAACTATATCAGCCCCTCCCCCTGCCCCCAGACTTCGAAGAGCTGCTTCTAAGAGACAGATCCCAAGATGGCTGGGGGTGGGGGCGGGAGTGGGGGTTCTGGACGCTGAATTCCCAGTTGGCCCGCCTGACCTTTCCTGGTGGAGATAGCCAGTCATGGATCCAAACACTCACTGAGGACTGGGAATTCGCCTGTGTCTTGTTAGCCGATGATAAGTCCATTCAAAGCCAAGCTCATGGCAGCAGATCTTGGGGAGTTTGGGGGAACCAGACCAAGCAGCCTGCCCTTGGCCCTGGGCCCTGGACACCTGAGTTGCCACTGACGAGGGGAAATTCTCTCGGGAGGTGACAGAAGTCACTCTCAAAAACGGGGGGCTCTGGCTGTCATCTCCTCAGCAAGGAAGGGTGGTGATGAGCTTTGGAAGACCCATCGTCCATGCGCATACTTCTCCCGAATGTGCTTGCTCACGTGGTGTCAGGAAATCAGACACCCACCCTCACGGGGCCAGGCCCTGCTCTCAGGGTCGGAGAACAACACAGACATCCCTTCCCTCTCCAACTTCTGGTTGGAGGAGACTCCCCAAAACTCAGAATACACAAGCCGCCCAGACACAGCAGGCCGCTGGCTGCCTTTCATTTCTCTGTGCCGAGCAGTGCCCTGCCAACACACTACAGCTCAACACCCCCTTTAGCGTTTTCAACCAGGCAGGCAGGAGGAGACTTAGTTCAAATACAGCCAGCCAGTCAGCAATAGGGAAGCTCTGGGTACCCATCACCCCGCTGTCTCTCATCCCAGCACTGGGGAGATTAACGATGGGAGCCTGGAGACCCCAGAGGTGAAATGTCCCCACATCAGTCACAGGCGCAGGGACCCCAGTCCACATGCTGCGGGGGCTCGCCGTCTCCGTCGCCTGACCACGGGGCTGCCTGTCCTACGCTGCAGCCCGCGCTGAGGGCCCGGGGCCTGACCTGTGCGGCTCACAGTGAAGATGCTGTTGAGTGCACAGGCCTCATAGGTGACAACACACTTTCCCAAGTGTTATCTCACCCCCTGCTCCATGGAGAGTCACTAGATTTAGCAGCTGGAGTTTCAGGGCACCCAGTCCAATTGGGATGCAAGATTTGGAACAAACTTATACCAAAAAAAAAAAAAAAAATCCTTGTTTATCTAAAATGTAAATTTAACTGAGTACCATAGTCCATCTGGGCTACTGTAACAAAATACCATGGGTGAGGCTGCTGAGAAACATACATTTATCTCTCACAGTTCTGGAGGCTCAAACACCGCCGAGTCCCTGTGTGCTCACCCGGAGGAAGGGGTAAGGGACCCCCTTTTATAAGGGCGCTGATCCCATTCATGAGGGCTCCATCCTCACGACCCAAGCACCTCCTAAGGCCCCTCCTCCCAATACTACCCACTGGGGGTTAGGACTTAACCCAGGCGTGCGGGGACACGAACACTGTGCATAGCACTGGGCATTCTGCCTTTTATCTGACCGCCCCAAGTCTACAGCCCCAGAGGCAGGCAGTACCCATCCGTGAGCCCATTTGATCACTGAGGCACAGACAGGAAACTGCCTGAGGTCAACCAACCAAGGGGGTGACAGGCTGACAGAACGAGCTCCACTCCTTTCCTGGACCCAAGTCACCCTAGGTGGCATCTTCAATAGTCAAGGAGCTGCTGGGGTGGCGTGCGAGGATCTGGGGCTGGGAGGGCGGGACCAGGGAGGGGACGCTGTGGAGGGACCCCGCTGTGCTGTCTTCATGTTTGGTTGCACCATGCTTTCGGTTTCGTCCACAGCACCAGGGCCTCAGCCCGGCCAGCAGGGCTAGAAGGACAGGAAGCCATCTGGAGCGGTGCTGAGTCATAGGCCCCGAGAAAAACAAGGACGTCGCAAGGACAGCGGCGGGGGCGGGCGGGGGCCACAGCCCCCCTGGAGACCTCGGTGGGCACCGGAAATAGAAACTGCTCCCTTTGGAGCATCTGTTAGAAGGTCCAAGATTCCCATGGGTGGCAAGGCAGTTCCTACTAAGCGCTGCCTGAACGCACAGCTCTGTTCGGAGGCAGGTGGGGAAGCGGAAGTTGCTGTTTTCGTGGAATTTTTAATTAATCTATTTATTAAAATCCTGGCTCATCCTCTTACTACCCATCACCCTTTGGGCAGTTTACTTAAACTTGCTAACCCTGTTTCCTCTTTTGTATGAATCCTTATTTCACTGAGATAGTGTAAGGGTTGAAATGAAATCTCTCTTTTTTTTTTTAAATCCCTACCCAAGGATATGTTTTTATCGCTTTTTTTGAGGGGCGGGGGGGAGAGAGAGAGAAACACTGATGTGAGAAACATCAATCAGATGCCTCCTGTACACACCACGGCCAAGGATCAAACCCTTGACCTAGGTATGTGCCCTGACCCAGAATCGAATCCACAACCTTTTGCTGTATGGGACAGGCTACTACCAACTGAACCAGATAGCCAGGGCTGAAATCACCTTTTTAAAAGTATCCTGCATAGTGCTGGCACACAGTAGGCGCTCAACACATGATAGGTCTTACTATAAAAATGACAGAAAAAGAACTTTGCCCAGGTTGGTATGGCGATGAATGAGAGACCATGGCTTCACTCTGAAAAGCACACGAGACCTAGGGAGCATGAGACTCCAACCAGTGACTGAGATTCCTGCTGCCTCCTGCCCGGGGTCCTGAGATGACGGTTCTGGTCCCCCTGGTGCCGGTCAGGGAGGCTAAACACACACACAATGATTGCTCACGTGATGTCTGTTTATTACATTCCACACATAGTTCCTTTTAACACTGTGCATGTTGCTGGCTCAGCCCCTGCAGAGGTCCAGAAAAAACAAAATTGAAGATAAATGCTCCTGTTTTTCTGTTGCTTTGAGCAACTGTTCTGTGTCAGGTGCTAAGGTAAGCACTTTACGCGCATCGACTCCTCAGAATAAGTCTTTTGGGTCCGTACTCTTACCATCCCATTTCACAGGTAGGAAAACCAAGGCTCAGAAGGGCTAAATAAGTTGCCTAAATGCATGGCGCCAGCAGGTAGCAGCATCAGTCCCAGGCTTGCTTTTTCCAAAGGTCCCGACGGCCATACCCCCAGACTATCACACTGTGGACAAGCTCCAGAGGGAAGCCCCTCGCGGGAGATTTCAGCTTATTCAGGCGCAGAGGCATGTAAACAGCACAGGCAGCGAGATGATGCAATGCCAGAGGCTGATGATCAAGTTCTAGCAGCTCTGGGCAAGGTTCAGTGTGGCTGGCTGGCTGAGCCTGCATCGGGCTCTGGAGACCAAGGAGACGCCCCAGTTGGCAAAGTCCCCCTGGGGCCGGCTGTCACCAGTGTCAGGAAGGCTATGCCCCTCCATCCTGCTGAAGCGACTCCCAGCCTCTGCCCATGACCACTGAGAGGATGACCTAGCACGCACTGGGCTTGGTCAGCGGCGCTCTGAGGGGGGCCTGCTGTTGAAAAGGAAGGCGGTTCCTGCAGTCAGTGGGCTTGGCCTGCCTTGCCCCATGGCCTGGACGTGGCTCTCCTGGGTAAGGAGATAATGACACCCCCTTTGCCTTCGGAGAACTCCATGGAGAAGGCTGCACACTAAGGGTCACCAAAGCCGACTCCAAGATGGTAGAGCTTTTCTTCGAGTCCGTCTGGCAATGCCTATCTACCAGGAGGTTTAAAACGATGCACACCCTTCAATCCTGCGATTGCACCGCCAGGAGTGACCCCAGGGAAATGGCCACGGACGGCCCTGTGCTACATCAGGGGTGTGAGCAAGGATGGTCGCTGGAGCACCACACACACACAAGAATCAGAAACGGCCCGGCTGGTGTGGCTCACTGGTTGAGTGTCAACTTACGAGATCATGATTCGATTCCCAGTTGGGGTGCGTGCCCAGGTTGCAGGCTTCATCCCCAGTAGGGGATGTGCAGGGACAGCCAATTGGTGATTCTCTCTCATCACTGATGTTTCTCTCTCTCTCCCCCTCCTTTCCTCTCTGAAATAAATAAATAAATAATAATAATAAAAAATAGCCCTAGCCAGTTTGGCTCGGTGGATAGAGCGTCGGCCTGCGGACTGAAGGGTCCCAGGTTCGATTCTGGTCAGGGGCATGTACCTTGGTTACAGGCACATCCCCAGTAGGAGGTGTGCAAGAGGCAGCTGATTAATGTTTATCTCTCTTCAATGTTTCTAACTATCTCTCTCCCTTCCTCTCTGTAAAAAAAAAATATATATACACATACACACACACAGACATTCCAACTAGTAACTAATAGGGGCTTGGTCAAAAAGGATGCTACATCACACGATGGAATACTACACGGTGGTTACATCCTATTAAGTGCAAAACATGGATATAGTATGATCCCAGCTTGAAAGTGCATGCATCTGACTCATTCACCTATTAAATAACCCACATGCTGTGCTCCAGTACCCTGGGTGCTTGGGGTGTGGGAGGGATTGCTCCTTGAACTGTCTGAGGAGGTCAGGCAATGAACACACAGACTTGGGAATAAGCAAGGGAATTCCTGAGAGTAGTACAATCCACGAAGAAAAGGTAAGATGGGCTGGTTTAGGCACAAGGGAGGAACTGCCACTTGCATGTCCAGTCATGAGGATCTAGGGAAGAGCATTTCAGACAGAGGGACACAGGCCTTGAGGGGGCATTGCAGCCGGTGTCTTAGGAAAGAATATAAAGGGAGGGAAATTAAGTCCAGGAGAGAAGAGGCGGGAGAGAGGCAGCACGGGCCAGAGAATGGAGAGAAGGAACGTCAAGGTGAGATCACAAAGAGTTAGGATTATATTCAAGTACAAAGGGAAGGTTCAAGTGATGACGGTATTTACATTTATTAAATACTAGAGGCCCAGTGCACGAAATTCATGCACATGTAGGGTCCCTAGCGGCTGGTGGCCGGGGGTGCCTCCCTTCCCCCAGCCACCAGCTGCCACCACCATTGTTGCCACTAGCCCCGCCTCCTGGTCAAACTCCTGGTAGAACTCCTGGCTGAGAGGACAATTTGCATATTGGGTTTTTATTATATAGGATTTATGGAACTGGAGGAAATATACCAGCAGATTAACAGAGATTATCAATGGGTGGTAGGGTAATGAGCACTTTTTATTTGTTTCTGTGTGCTTTTCTTTAACTTCCAAACTTCTAATCACTAGAAACAAGCAATGATTTCAATTAAAAAAAAAAAAAAAGTAATGGGAGAGCAAATGGCTACCAGGCAGCTCCAGGGCAAAATGTCTTCTGTCTCCATAATCTCGCTGGATTTCCAACATCACCGGTGAGCTAAGTCAGACCATGTGAATCAGCTCCACTTTGCAGGCGAGGAGACTGAGGTGGGAATGTGCGGAGACTCGCAGAAAAGGCAAAACTGCCACCAGATTTGAGGTTCTGCAGCCCCTGCCCAGGTGTCCTGATCTGGCTGCATAGCAGCCTATGGGTGGGTCACCTTCGATGTCCCCAGAAATCCAGGCTCTGCGGTGAGAGGCAGTGGGATGTCTCCCTGCCTGGGGGAAAGGCAGGGACGGCCCTCAGCACCCAACTACTGAGGATGCGTGAGAGCCAGGGCAGGAAGAGGGGGTCTTTCCACAGGCAGATGCTCAAGAAGCACTTGCTGAATTACGATGAAAGTACTTGCCCTCAGGAAAACACCACCCTTCGGAGGTGGCGGCGTGGCTGGCTCAGGATTCAGCAGCTGTGCGACCTGAGGCTGGCTACCCTCCCCTCGAGCCGCACTCACTGTAGGATGGAGGTCAGGTTGGTGCTTGCCCACGTCCCTTAATGCAGTGGTGGTGGTGATGGGCCGGAGGGGGGATGGTTAGGGGAGGGGGGTGCCCTCCAGAGCCAGACTCCCCGGCCCGGATCTGCCTCTGCCCTGTTCTGGCTTGGAGAACGGCTTGCACTCGGAACATCTCAGCGCTCTCATCTGCGAAGTGGGAGCACTACCCTTGCCTGCGACGTGAGCAGGGTCGGCAGGAAGAAATGCACGAGTGAGGTGCCCGTGCAGAGGGCCTGGCAGGCAGTACGTGCTCCTGAAATGCCTGCTGTGATTAGCGCGGCTTTCCTGGGCTGCTGGAGGCTTAAGCAGGAGGCTCTCCGAAGCACATGCCGAGCTTAGCACAGCTCAGGCAGCAGTATTGCTTCTACCACCCCGTCTCCGCCCCGGCCACCATTACTGCTGCTCTGTGGCTTTTCACGGGAAACAGACAGAAACGCACTGGACATGTTCCGTTGAGACGCCTTCCCCCAGCAGGAGGGTCCTCTGCCAAGTCAGACACTAGATGCGCTCTCTTCTCTCCGCAGTTCCTGTCTGCTCAAGGTCACGTGTAGAAGTCCCTGGCATTTCCTGGTGTCTCTGTCCCTCATTCATTTGTGGAGCCACCTTTGAAATGTCAGGCTTGACGTTGGCTTCCTGGCGCCTGGAGCTGGCTCCGGGGAGCGGCCCTGCGGCCACTGCGCTTCTCACCTCCCCCCACCCCGCTCCCAGCTTCAGTTCTCTAAGGACCCGCAATCCTTCCCCCAGCTGCAGCCTCTCGGCCTGGTCTCGCCCTCATTATCCCTCTTTCGTTTTTTCACATTTAAAATGTAAATACCTTTACTCATAAGGGGGACGGGCCCACCACCATAAATGGAAAGCGATCACGCCTGCCGGGAATAAAAGCTACCGCACTAGAAAAACTATGAAAAGAAAGCAATAGTTTTATTAATTTTTAAGGTATTTGTATGGATCTCAGAGAGGAAGGGAGCTGGAGTGAGAGAGAAACATCAATGATGAGAGAGAATCCTTGATCGGCTGCCTCCGGCACTCCCCCCACTGGGGATCGAGCCTGCAACCTGGGCATGTGCCCTTCATCAGAATCGAACCCGGGACCCATCAGTCCACAGGCTGACGTTCTATCCACTGAGCCAAACCGTCTAGAACAGAACAATAAAGCAATATTACTGGATTCTACAGGAACAGGGCTGCCCTGGAGGACCCCAGCTTGAGGCTGTTTGGTGTCATTTAGAAGGGAGGAGGTTGGGCAGATGTTGAAGTGGCAGAGTGGGGTCCAGGGTCTGCTAGCACCCCGGAGAGTTTCTTTTGGTGCAATAAGAAGTATTGAACGAGAATTTTAAGAGAAAAAACTCTCTGACCGCATGGCTCGGTGTTTTATTTCCTTGTCCTTCAAGAACCTGCTCCCGTCTGCCAGGGGCCTTCCTATGTGATCCCCTTCTGTATGGAGCAAGTTAAGGAGAGAACAGCCCACCCCCTGCTCTCACCTATTAAGGCATTTTAGGAAGATTTTAGAGAAACGTTGTCTGATAATGGCCGGACCCCCAATAAATCCTGCTCTGAGGATGTCCCAGAAAGTGACGAGGCCGCACATCGGAGCTCCCTTGCCTCCTGATGGAGTGGAAGCGAGACCCACCAGAGGGTGGCCTGGGAATGTGGAGTGACATGTGGGACTCAGTGCGTGTCCACGGAGAAATCCACGCCCTGGACGTGTCCAAAACCAAGCAGATGGCTGTGCTTGATTGTAAAAGAGAGTTGCCAACCTGCTCTGCCCAGCCAGAGCCTAGGAAGAAGCGATCCAACAAAGCACTAACTGTGAGGTTCCGCCCCTGGTCCAGCGGATGCTCCCTTTATGGAGAGTCAGGGAGGAGCCGCAGGAGCATGGCCCCTGCGCGATGCCTGTTCACACCCAGGTCTTCTCCCGGCCGCACTGTACGGTGAAATCCACACGCCAGCCCTGGCCGCTGCGAAGTCCTTTCTAGAACCCTCTGCCTCTGGCCAGCTGGCTACTGGTTACACAGTAGGTGTGAAGGGATGTTTCTAATGAAAAAATATGCTTTACACTGGGCTGCCTCCACAGTTCATGTCAACATATTTCTTTTTAAAAAGTCATATTTTAATGGAATTTATCGGGGTTGCATTGGCCATGAAAATGTCCACATAACCCAAAGCAACCTATAGATTCAATATAATTCCTCTCAAAATATCAAAGGCATATCTCACAGAGCTAGAACAAACATTCCCCAAATGTAAGGAGACCCCGA
This sequence comes from Murina feae, assembly GCA_004026665.1. Taxonomy (NCBI): domain Eukaryota; kingdom Metazoa; phylum Chordata; class Mammalia; order Chiroptera; family Vespertilionidae; genus Murina; species Murina feae. Next base: position 17,504 of record PVJC01032753.1, read on the forward strand.
ACAGCCTCCGCAATCTTAACAAGGAACAGTCAGAGGTCACACGCTACCTGATATCAAACTTCACTACAAGACCACAGGAGTCAAAACAGCAGAAAAACAGGCATCGATCAATGGGACAGAATAGAAAGCCCAGAAACAAACCCACGCCTTATGGTCAATAAATATTTGACAAAGGAGGCCAGAGCACACAGTGAGATGAAGGCGGGTCACTCCACGAGTGGTGCTGCAAAAATTCAACCTATTTCACGAGTGTCAGGGACAAATGGTGGTGCACGGCTTCCGACCAGGCACGGGGGTGGGGGGTGACCACTGTCCGATTTGGGGGGATCCGCCTGGTGCTAGCACATGCTCCATCTTCACGGGACTTCCCAGCAGAGTGGGAGAGGATGACATTAAACCAATCCTCCCACGAAGAAATGAGTAATTACAACGTAGGACGAAGAAGGAGAAGCCAGCCCTGCGAGGCCGTGCGCACGGGGGAGGGGGAGAGGGAGGCCTGGCCCTGGCCCTGAAGAAGCTTGCGGTTGCTAAGAGAGGGAGGGACACCAGCTTATCTTGTCAGAGGTGGGGAGCGCAGAGGATAAGAAATCTGCCTCTCTCTTCCCAGATCCTATCGCACCGTTTATATTTCTGTTGGGTTTTTAAAATATATACTTTTATTGATTTCAGAGATGAAGGGAGAGGGGGAGGGACAGACAGAAACAGCAATGATGAGAGAGAATCATGATCAGCTGCCTCCCACACGCCCCGCACTGGACTTGGAGCCTGCAACCCAGGCATGGGCCCTGATCAGGATTTGAACCATGACCTCCTGGTTCATAGGTCAATGCCCTACCACTGAGGCACGCTGGCCAAGCTCGGCTGGGGTTTTAACCATTAGAACCCCACTCCGGTGAGCTCAATAGATATATGGTGAACGTGCATTAGAAGGAGAGGCTGCCTGTCTAGGCCTCCTCGGCGGGTGAGAGGGGAACAGACAAGCCAGAACTGAAGAGCCCGCCTGGTTCCATTCCCCTCTCTGCCCTGGGGTTTCCCTGCCCAATCTTCTTATTCCAGGAAGAAAGAATCAAATGGCCGCACCTGGGTCTCATGCCAGACCCTTGGCTAAGGCAAGGGAGGCACCATGATGAGGAATTCCACCAGCACTGGGTGCTACGGGGCACGGGCGGGATGGCTGCTGACGGCAAAGGGATGGGCGGGATCCCGGACGGTGGAGGCCTCGGTTGCTGTTCAAGAAGCAGCCCAGACGCGGCCTCCCAGGGCCTCTTACTCTGGATCCCTGCCTTCGAAGTAGCTCTCTGCTTGCCTTCTGTCCAGAACCCTGTCACCATGGCCAGCCCCATGCTGACAGCTGCCTTCTTAGGCACAGGCGTCTGACCCAGCCACCTGGACTGTTGTCACCTTGGAGCATGTACTGTGCCCTTGGGCATGGCTGGTACAAAGCCTGGTGCAGAGGAGGAAGTCTGTGAGTGTTGCTGAGAACTTTCTAGAAAGTCTTAAGGAGCACACGGCCACCAGGATCCTTGGCCCGCTGCCCTCCAGCCACACCAGCCTTCCTCCTGCTACTCCAACACTCAGCCTGCCCTGCTTGTTCCTTCTACGCACGTTGCCTATTTATTAATCTCATGGCTCAGGGGTTCCCAGCTGGGGGGTTCTGCTCTCCAGGGACACTGGGTGAATCTGGGACCATTTTTTGGTTGTCGCACTGAAGGGGAGGCTGGAGGCTGCTACCAGCATCAGGTGGTGGAGGCCAGAGATGCTGCTAAACATTCTAAATGCCCAGGACAGCCCCCCATCAGAGAATCATCGGGCCAAAATGTCCCTCACGGCGGCTGAGAAATCCTGTGGCCCGGATGAAGGCTCAGGGCTCTGCTCTAACGTCCCCTCTGCAGGGAGCCTTCCCTGACCAGCCATCGCCCTCTCACGCCCCCTCTGTCCTGTCTTCTTGGGACGTTTCACCGCTGCCTAAGGTGATCGCATCCGCTTACTCAGTTGCTCGTGTGGTGCCCTATGGAGGGGCCGGCGGGCCTTGTTCTCTGCTGGCTGCCCGGCATGCAGAGCAGCACCTGGCAGGCTGTGGGCTGCTCCATAATAATATGTCACACGCTTGTTTCATAAAGGAGAGTGGCCTCAACTGCCCAAACACCAGGCGCTCAGCTGTGCGGCCCAGCTCCTCCGGCTGCCCAGTGTGTGTGTCTGCGTCTAGTTCACTGCCAGTTCAAAGTCAGCCTCTGTTGGCTGCC
>PVJC01032754.1:0-19761 GCA_004026665.1 Murina feae
TTATAGTCTCTTTCTCCTCCTTTGGTCTCCAGGAGTCAGCTAATACTTATTTTTTATTTACTTGCCAGAGCTGTGGAATGATGAGCTTCAATCGAGGAAGAAGAGGAAGGATCCTTTCAGTCCTGACAAAAAGAAGCCAGTTGTGGTTTCAGATATCCTTTTTCGTATTTCCTGGGTTTTTGTTGTTGTGGTGGTTGTCGCCTTATGTATATTTTTGCACTGTACATACCTTCATAACTTTTATTAGTATACATTGCCTTTATTTATAAGATCTGTAATAAGCAAAAGATAATTTATAAAACTGACTAAAGGCATAAGAATATACTAGTAATTTAGATTAAGAGGGACAGGGAAGGAATAGAAATTTAGTTATAATCTCAACTTCAAAAGTTAATATGGCTGTATAGTTCACAGGAGCTTTGATGTGAAATAGCTGTTTAGTATATAGCACAATTACATCATTCTTGTGTGCTTTTTAACATTTTTTAATGTTTCTCAACATGGAGTGTCTTTAAATTAATATGTGCATGCAATCTTGGCATTCCTTATGGTACCCTACCCTTTTCCCTTGACTTTCCCCCCATTTCAAAACAGTGACTAGGTTGGTGCTATATCTGACAAGGATATATTTAGAATTGAGAGAATATGATTAATAACATCTGAAGTATGTAATATATTTATCCTGGTACTAAGGTTTTTGAAGAATAATTAAAGTCAGAAATCAGCATGCCAAGGGATTATGTTCAGAAATCATTACTCTATACTTTGAAAAATAGCAGTTTGAAAGTATAATTGACAATGTGAAATTCTTACAGTTAAAATGTCCTTGACTTTTCAACGTCCATATATAGTTTATATGCTACAAGACCTTGATATTCTTGAAGACTGGACAACAATTCGGAAGGTATGATTAACAAACAATGGAATACAAGTATATTTTTATAGTCAACTTTTTAAGATTCTATGGTTTTTCACTAGTACATTAAAATATGGCTATTATAAATGCTAGAGGCTCAGTACACGAAATTCGTGCATGGTGGGTGCAGGGGGAGAAGAGGGGCCCCTCAGCCTGACCTGCACCCTCTCCAATCCAGGAGCCCTCAGGAGATGTCCTGCTGATGGCTTAGGCCCGCTCCCCATGCTTCTCTGCTCTCTGTGGGGTCTGCCTGCTTTACATCATGGCTATGGGCAAGCAGGTCCTGCTGGGTGCTGCCTTTGGGCTGCGCTTGCCTGCTTGTGTATTGCTGAGCTTGCCTGCTTGAGGGTTGCTGCAGAGACCCGCCACGCCCGGCAACCCGCCAGCAGGCCCTGCTGGGCACGCTTGCCTGCTCGCAGGTCCCCGTGGTGACCCGCCAGCAGGTTCTGCTGGGCACTACATGTGGGCCGCGCTTGCCTGCTCGCAGATCGCCTGGGTGACCTGCTGCACACTTGCCTGCTCCGGGTCGCCACAGCAATGCCTGCTGGGCTCACGTTGGCGTGGTGACGCCGCCAGTGTCCTGCCCCAGCTGCTGTGGGTGCTGCCATCTTTGTCGTGGAGTGATGGTTAATTTGCATATTACTCTTTTATTAGATAGGATACTTTACTTTGCCACAGTTTCTCTAAGGCAATTAACACTAATACAGATAACAGTGAATTGAAGGGGTATTTTGAGAGACATGTTAACATGTCTGTCAAACAGTTTGTTTTTTTCTTGTAGTCCTATCTAATAAAGAGGGAATATGCTAATTACCCTTATGCCGTCTGAAAGATGGAGGTGTCCACAGCCAATAAGGAGGGAATATGCTAATTGACTGCCCTGCCCTCAAAGATGGCAACGCCCACAGCCACAAGATGGCTGGCAGGGGAGGGCAGTTGTGAGCAATCAGACCAGCAGGGGAGTGCAGTTGGGGGCGACCAGGCCCGAAGGGGTGGGCAGTTAGGGGTGACCAGGTCAGCAGAGGAGGGCATTTGGGGGCGATCAGGCCAGCAGGGGAGGGCAGTTGGGGGTGATTGGGCCAGCAGGGGAGGGTAGTTGGGGGCAATTGGGTCAACAGGGGAGCAGTTGGGCATCAATCAGGCTGGTAGGGGAGTGGTTAGGGGGCAGGCAGGCAGCCAGGCAAGCGGTTGGGAGCCAGTAGTCCCAGATTGTGAGAGAGATGTCCAACTGCCGGTTTAGGCGGGCCTACACCGGCAGTCGGACATCCCCTGAGGGGTATCAGATTGGAGAGGGTGCAGACTGTGCTGAGGGACACCCCCTCCCACTCCCAGTGCATGAATATTGTGCTCTGGGCCTCTAGTAATGTCATTAATAAAGTATGTAAAAGTACAGAAAAGCATTTATTTAGGTTGCCCCAAAGTAATAATAAATAACCATTTTGTGCCCAGTTCTTAGCCTTGTCCTGGCTCACAGAAGGCACTCAATAAATATTTATTGAATGAATGAAAATGAAAATTTCAACCTTATTATATGTTTTGCACTTTGCCATCAGAGATTCAAGAAATCTAGGATTTTCTGTGCTTATTTGAAAGTGGAGCTTTTGTTTTCCTTAATAATTTTTCTATTTTTTACAAACTTTTTAGTTGAAAATGAGAGATTATTTCAGGTATTAATACTTCCCAGAGAAAAGATCATATATATATATATATATATATATATATATATATATATATACACACATATATTTAAAAACTTAAAAAAAATTTTTTTAAAGTGAGAAAGAGAAACATTGATGTGAGAGAGAAACTTTGATTGGTTGCCTCCTGCATGCACCCTGACTAGGAATTGAACCCTCAACCACGGTATGTGCCCTGACCAGGATTCAAACCTGCCACGTGACCATACTCCAAACAACTGAGCCATACCAACCAGGGCTAAAACTTTTTTTATTTACTGATTTTTAGAGAGAGAGACATCAATATGTTGTTCCACTTATTATGCATTCATTGGTTGATTCTTGTATGTGCCTTGACCGGGATTCGAACCTGCAAACCTTGGCACATTGGGCCATGCTCTAACCAACTGAGCTACCTGGTCAGGGCTCATATATATTCTTTATGGTCGTAGACATTAACAGCTTATTAGAAGAGCTATAGATTATATTTCACTGTGCTTGTTATTGAGCTTATCAATCATTAGTCACTGTATATGTTAAATAGGTACCAAAATACACTTTGTGGACTCAGACAGCATCTTTCTTCCTTTTATTTTTTCTCAATTAGGCGATGGCTACACTGGGTCCACACAGAGTGAAAACAGAACGTAAGTCATTTAGTCTGAGCTCAGAAATCTTTGTGGAGACTGTGAATCAGGGTTAAGTCAGCTACCTACAAAAGAGCTTCTCCTGTCAGTGGTTTCATTTCATCATGCACACTATACCTGAAACTATGAGGAATCCTCTGGAGTCTTTGCTTCATATAAACGTTTCAAGATTTCTGAATGAAATGTATTTCTTTTTTCAATGTTCCAGCTACGTTACTATTGATAATAGTAATTTAAAAAGTATTTATTTAGGTTTTTTTTTTGTTTTTTTTTATGGGCCCAGTCATTCTATAAGGGAGGTGTTTGGAACCCATGGGAATCCTCTGGAATTGTGGGCAACAGTTCTTCTGAACCTGCGTTTTCTGGGAGAGAAATTAGATTGCTAGCAGTGTAATCCACCAGAAAAATTTACACACCACTAAGATTTACACATCTGCTATACCTTAGTAAAATTTATATTCAATTATACTTTTTTGACTTTTTTAAAAGTCTGAAAATCACTACCGAGTTGAGGTCTGAGTCCAGCAACCGCAAGAAATGAGTTCCAACCACAACCATGTGCCTAGAAGAGGACCCAGGGCCTTTAGCCCTGACCAGCACCTCCAGGGCAGCCTTGTGAGGCCCTGAGCAGAGGACCAGCTCACCTGTGTCTTCACCCAGGGAAATGTTTAAATTGTTCGTTTTTATTATGATTCCTTAGGACTCAGGCAGTGCCTAGTAATTTCTCTTTATTTTCAATTTTCAAATCAAAGTCCAGCTGGCTCTCTGAATCAGGATATTTTACCAAGCATAGGAGAAAATAGAGGAATATGTGGCACCCAGGAAGCAGGAGATTCAGCATGCATGAATCAGAGGACATTCTTGTGGTTGTGAAAGGGGATCCCAGAGTGTCACTTTGCAACAAGCCCTGGTCATAGCAAGATGCTAGTCTTTTGTAGATGCCTTCAGGAGAGATGTTTTCAAGAAAAAAAAAACAAAATGCATGCACACACACACACATGTAGATTACCTCACATGTCTGAGTGTACAACAACGTGATTCACATATTTCTCATGGAGAGTCTGGACATGAATTAGTGATAGATACATTATAAAAAAACTAAGCAATCAGCATATCATACCAGTACCCCAAGAAGCAATGTTTTTAACTCCAGGGGAAAAATAAGTTGTTAAGGAAAAAAATTCTATTATGTTATTGTACATTGTTTACCATATTTACATTTAAAGTCATATTAATAAAACACAAATAAAATACTGAAAAGAAAAATCACTGCCAAAGTAGTGATGGACATTGTTGTCTAGGATAACTTTCTTTTGTGCCTTCTTTTGCTATATAAGAAATTTCTAATTCTTCTAAGAACAGTGAAGCTAGATTTTTAAAATGTTTTAAATACTAAAAAGTACATTACAACAGATAAAATAATCTATAAGAGCTCAAATTCTATTTTATATTTAACCCAAGGATTAATCTTTAAACTTCATTATTAGGTCATGAAATTGTGGCAATACTGTACTAAAATGCTTTCCTTAGAAATTAACTGCAGGGTAACTATCCAAATCTCTAGATGTTATTCTGAGTCACGAATTCCTTTGAGGATCTTACTATACTATTGCTTAGGTCTCCTCCCCATTTCTGTTGTCTGTAGCATTGTGCCCTGTTTGTTTTCTTCATGGCACTTACCACAATTAGTAATTTTTTATTTATTGTTTACATGTTTATCTGTCACCTGACAGGATTGTAAGCTCCACAAAGGTCAGAATCATATTTCTTTCAGTCACAGTGCTCAGGAAACATTTTGTTGAATGAATGAATGAACAAATGAATGAATGAGTGAGTGAATGAATATTTATTGAACACCTGCATATCAGGCACTACTTGAGGCTCTGGGACTACAATAATATAAGAGAAGGACCTCCAGGAATTTGTTGGGGGAGGAAGAATATATATAAAAAGATATAATTAACAAGATAATAATAAATTATAATAATTGCTATGAAGGAAATACGTTGTGATGAAGATTAACTGAGGAGTTAGTGTGGTTGGAGAAGTCTTTTCTGAGGTGGTGACATTTGAACGATAAAGAGGTGTCTGCTTCATAGTGTACTCTTTTTTTTTAAATCTTTAATTTCTTTATTGTTTAAGGTATTACAAATGTGTCCTTATCCCCCTATTAACTCTCAACCACCCCCCCCTCCACGCATGCTCTCATAGTGTACTCTTGACTGTGCTCTTTTATAAAGAACACTAGGGGCCCAGTGCACAAAAATTTGTGCACTTGGGGGGGGGGGTCCCTCAGCCCGGCCTGTGCCCTCTCCCAGTCTGGGACCCCTTGGGGGATGTCCACGTGCTGGTGTGCCTGGCCAGCCTGGGTGAGGAGCTGATGGCTGTTTCAGGCTGCTCACAGTTCCTTCAGAGTTCGGGTCCCTACTGGGGTGCCTGGCTGGAAGCAGATATCTGGGATTTATTTAACTTCTGTAATTGAAACTTTGTTGCCTTGGTCCCCCACTCAAACCCTGGGTTGCCCCTGGCAACCCAAGGTCCCAGCCCTGCAGGTATCTGGTTTTTTTTTATCTTCTACAATTGAAACTTTGTAGCCTTGAGTAGAGCTCAGGTCTCGCAGGTCCCTGGCTTTCTCCATTGCCCAGGGCAACTCCAGCTCTGTGGCCGCTGCCATCTTAGTTGAGTTAATTTGCATATTTGCTCCTGATTGGTTGGTGGGTGTGGTTTGTGGGTGTGGCTTGTGGATGTAATGGAGTGAGAGTCAATTTGCATATTACTCTTTTATTAGATTTTTTTTCTCTGCATGAGTTTACCTGATTAGTGTCAAATCATTCCTAGGACAGGAAAAAAAGGAAGTTCTACTTAGGACATTTCCCTTTTAGGCTCAAAGGCCTGGGAACTCTTGTTTAAACTCTGTTTCTTTGGAATTGTTAGACAGCTGCTGGGGAGAAAATATGAAAAATATAATTTTCAATGGAAACATGGCAATTGATATTTTAATTCCTATTTAAAATTGGCCTTAGTAATTGATAGTGTCCTGCTTTTCCTTCTGGCACTTGCCTAGTTAATCAATGATTTAGTGTACATTATTTAGCTCTGTTTATTACTTACATTGAAAATTTTGTGAATTATATTTAAAAAGTAAGAAGTTAAATTTTTCTATTTCTATTAAATTCAGGTTTGTTATAAAAGAAACATTTTTAGTGTTTTTTCACATACCATACATGCATGGATTGGTGTTAATTCTTAATGTTCTGCACTTTTGTTCTGACAGTGTCTTATTAATATAACAGTTTTTGAACTGATCCCTTTAGCACCTGTGAAACTGGAAAAACATCTGCATAGTGCTAGATCTGAAGAGGGAAGATTATATTATGATGGCGAATGGTATATACGTGGACAAACAATATGTATTGACAAAAAAGATGAATGTCCTACAAGGTAAAATGCCTTTATCATTTCAATATTTACAACATTGTTGTTAATAAATATTTGCTGCCTCCATAGTATATTCATAATTATTTGCGTGTGGATTCTTTCTTTCTCTCAATATATGATTTGATTAGCATGTATGTACAGCAGTGTTAATCTTTATATAACAGAATTGCATAGTAAGTTCATGAAAACAATCATTAGCACAAAAAAATGTTAGAATTATTTGGCTAGGTAAGAGATCCTATTTGTTAATTCTTACGGTAGATGACCTTTAAATCAAAGAACTGTGAATTCGACAGTGTGCTTCCAGTGTGTGGGTCTGTCAGTCCTCCCCTTTCTTTTTGGTGTGCGACAATATTTTGGATAGGAAGAATTTGGATCAGTTAAAGTAGGAAAGGAATGGAAAATGCATGAAAACTTTAAGAGTAACAGTAATTAAAGTATAACTTGAAAACTGAAAATAGTCTTTTAAAATACTTAATCTGCCTAGGCTTAAATAAAGTTTATGTAATTACTTATATAGCCTTCTAAGTTTTATCTGGTTATGGCCTTTGAAAAATATTAATGCTAATTACTGCTTTAATTCCTTCAGTAGTTAAAGATATAATTCTCAGAGTAGTAACCATTAAGAAAATACCTTTCTAGATTTCAGTGGTAAGTAAAATATAGAATATTCAACTTGCATTTAGTATAGAATGTTCATTTTCTAAATACAGTGGTTTTAATTAGATTGTAATTTCATCTTTAAATTTTTAGGATACTAGGAGCATTATGTATAGAAACTTCTCTCGGAAGCTCATTAAGCTGATTACTAGGTTATAGATGATACCCCTGGATTCTTGGTTTTCTCTTATTACTTTGGAAACATTTACTATTACTTAGTATAAATATGGTTTAAAAAGATGAAATAGCAGAGGATATAATTAAACAAAAATCTATTTTTAAAAAGATTTCTATATTGAGATGAATAATGTCCAAAAAATCTATACAATTACCATAGAGGCTCAACACTGGGAATTAGGGATTAGTATTTGAAAGATTTTCTACAGCCAAGGCTGATATGAGTTGGAGGTGTAATACCATATAAGTAATGGTTTTAGCTCCACTCTGTTTTTTGGGGGATGTGAAGGTGTAAGGTGGGGATTGAGTAGGGACAATGTATATTTATTTAATAGTTCAATAATAAATCTTACCAAGTATTAGAAAAGGAAAGGAAATGATCTATTAGGTGTTGCTAAATGTGCTATTTTTGACATGACCAGATAATGGTCAGTATTCTGGTAAAAGGCAATTGTGTTCCGAAATCTACTCTTGTCGTTTAGTTATTTCAATTTTATAGCTAGTACTCGGAAACGAGTACAGGAAGAATATTGTGATTCATTCATTCATTCCTTTTTCCCCCCCAATCCTTTTTAGTGCCGTAATTACAACAATTAACCATGATGAAGTTTGGTTTAAGAGGCCTGATGGAAGCAAATCTAAGCTTTACATTTCACAGCTACAGAAAGGAAAATATTCAATTAAACATTCATAATCATGATTTAAGTGTTATATAAATCTACCTTATTAGTGTTACCAAATGTGATGTGCCATGGGAATAAAAATGTATTCAATGACTTTAATAGTCTCAATGAATCATGAGAGACTGTGTATTTGTAGGTAGTATGCTAAGTAGACCTTATATTGATATGTTACTAAAAGAGAAAAAATGTTTAATTGTGATCATTACATTTATTTGCCCATTAGGTCCAATGGTAGGGGTTTCTTATTAAACGTTTTTATCCAAATCTGTGTTAGTGAACTGTGTTGCTAAAATGGCTAATTTTATCTGCATTTGTAAAAATTTTCCATATCTTTGTCACACATATGTGTTTGTAAATAAGCTTCATAAAACGTTTCTTATAAATGGTTTGTACTAGTATATTAGTGTTTAATCAGGATTGAAATTAATCATATTTATGTATGTATATATGGCATTATCAGCTTGTTTAGAACTGATGGCCTTACTTTACAATCTTTTTTACCCCAAATTAAGCTATTGGGTTTGACAGCTAAAAGGAGCACTTTTGTAGACTAGTAGCTTTCTTTCTCCTCTTCTTTGATTGTATGGTGGTGACCTATTTTTACAAATGATACTTAATGTTAATTAGTAAAATTAGTGTCAAGTAATAACATGCTTCTATGTGTATTTCTTGTGAGCCTTTAGAGAGCAGGTGTTTATGCTGCAGCATGAGTGGTGGACAGTAACTGACAGTATTGTGGTGCTTGCTGTGCATTCTGATCTTCAAACAGATTTTTAGTAAGCATTTTCCAGAGGTAAAAGTAGTTCCTTATCTTAATTTTATTCCTAGGGCAAAATAGACAGCGATAATTTCTTTGAATCCTCAATTAGAAGTTTTATCTACACTTCTACTAAATTCTATACTTTAAGGGCACTTGGTGCAATTCAGAAAGTATTGGCCTCTTTTCTCTTAGGCACATTCAAAATTAACTTCTAAAACCTCAGGAACAGTACAAATAATCAAAGCCCTCAATGTGGCAGCACAGTGGCTGTAGTGTATATTAGGGTACAACCAAATCAAGTATTCCTGTGGTCTTGTGCACTTTAATGTATGTTATAGTGAGACTTAGAGGATGAGGAAGAGATCTATTTATCAACACTTAGGGCAGGAATAGCTGCATTATTCCGTTTGTTTTCTTATTATTTTACCTCTGCAAACAGCTTCCTGTGTGGATCACTACTTCACAGTTGCCAAATGTTAAAATGTTTGACATCTGAAATTCATTATCAGTAAAGTTATGTACTTTGTTCTGTTTCTAATTAACTGTGGCAAATGTACATAATGTCATAATCTGATAGTATTTGACAGTACTTATGTATACAATGTTTCATAAGCATTTTTAATAAGATTTGTATTTTTAAATTTAGTATATAATAAAAAGATGTGTTTGAGTGTCATTTGTAGTGTCTTGAATTACTTGTGTATAAGTTCTTTTATTTATAATCTGTCTACTTCTAAGAAGGATTTGAACCAATTTACATTAATAGATACAGAGTGTTGAACAAATGTTTTTGCTTCTCTAAAGCACAATTCAACCTCTATTGGGGCATATTTAGACACATAAGATAGCTAATTTATACTTAATTTTAAAATATGCATATGTTTTACTTTAAAAAAAGCGTACTGTATAAGTTGTGAAATTCTAGGGCTGCTTTTAGCTGACAGGGAATTGAGAGAAAAGGGGGCCTTGGAGACAGGTTCTAGGGGTTAGCTCGGACCAGCTGGTGCTGCTCATTGCTCTGCTGGTTGCAAGTCTCCTAGGGACCCTTAGATTTGTTAGGAGAGAAAAGAAAAGACACATGCCTGAGAGGAGGAAAAGGCATGGGCAGGCTTTTCTGTTTTCTAAAGGTAGGAATTTTAGAGGAGGTCTTAGACAAGGATCTCAATAAAATTTCATCAGTTTTATGCTGATGCACCAAAATGATATTCCCCTGACTTCATCCATCCTTGGGTGTGGTTGGATAAAAGGCACTAATTGGATTTCTGCTACCTGTCTTCCCGAGTAGGATGATGCACACTTTTCCTCCCTCTGGTTGGGTTGGAGAAGTGTAAATCATTTACTCTCAAGTGTCTTTGGTTAGGGAAGATAAGATTTTGCAATTTATTAGATGGCTATAACCTGCTTGGCTATTTAACTATCTCAGTTTCCCTTTCTACTTGTCCTGACTTACCTGTCACATTACCTCCTCAAAAACTTCTCTGAAATATTTTAGAGATGATGAGGGAGGACAGTCTGGTTTCAGTAACTGTTTGTTATTGCTTAAGGTCATGGCCCCTGCCTGTGTAGAGTATGGAAGTCTCTCCCGCCTGATCTAAGGGCAACAAGGGAATGGGATCCAAGACTGGAACAGAGAAATGGTTAGCTGATTCTTCTAAAGTAGAGATGGGCCAGAAGCATCATCATCTTGGTATGGAATTATTGCATCCTGGGGGCTGATTATGAGACCTCCAGTACCAGGATTTGGGGCATGGGATGAAGTGTCAATTCAGTTATTCCTTAGAGTTTTATACAGCTTCATCCAGTTTAAAGGTATGGTTTGGAAGTTTATTTTTAGAAATCTATAATTCTCTATAATAAAAGAGAAACCCGTAAATTGACCATCCCTCCGCTACGCTACCAGCCAATCAGGAGTGAGTATGCAAATTAACCCAACAAAGATGGGTTAGTTTGCATACACAGGTGCTAGGTGGAGAGCAGAGTGGGAGAGCCGAAGGCTTGGGGGGGATGTGGCTCCCTCGGTTGCTCCCAGTGGGCAGAGAGCAGAGAGGGAGAGCCAGCACAGAGTGAAACGGCTTGAGGAACTTGGCTCCCCATGCCACCAGACAAAGAGCAGAGAGGGAGAGCTGGCGACTTGGAGGACTTGGAAGAGTGGGAGGCCATGGGACAGAGACAGAGCAGGAAGGGAAAACCAAGAGCACGGGGAGCACCAGGAATGCTGGGAATCGTAGGTCTGGTGGCAGACGATCTCCTAGACACTAGAGCAGTGGTTCTCAACCTGTGGGTCGAGACTCCTTTGGCAGTCGAACGACCCTTTCACAGGGATCACCTAAGACCATCCTGCATATCAGATATTTACATTACTATTCATAACAGTATCAACATTACAGTTATGAAGTAGCAACAAAAATAACTTTATGGTTGGGTCACAACATTAAAGGGCCAGAAGGTTGAGAACCACTGCACAAGAACAAAGTGAGCCTGGAGCAAGTTACTGTTGCAGTGGGGGATGGAGGGAAAGTGAAGGTGGGAGACATAAGTAAAATAGAGTGTCTAGGAAAAATTAAAGAGAAGATATCCTAAAACTTCCAGGAAATCTCTACCAATGAAGCAAGGGGGAAAAAATGCCTCTATTATTCTGTGAGCAACAAACCAAACTGAGTTGGGGTCTCAGACAATTGGCTTATATGATTGCAAAGACAGACAGAATCTCCCAGATTGGAGAGGGCTCCCCTGAGGGCTCCCAGATTGGAGAGGGTGCAGGTTGGGCTGAGGGATCCCCATACCTCCCATTGCACGAATGTCATGCACCAGGCCTCTAGTTTAGAATAAGAGTTCTTTCCATGGATTTTTTCTGAATTCATAACACATCTACAAATACATCAGAGTAAGGCAATGACTGTTTCAAAATGACGGAAACTTAAAATGACATGGTTATAGAAATATAGGAAAATCCTTCTCCTTCTAACAGAGTGAAAAAAAACCAATTTTCAACTCTGTATTAACTTACTTTTGATATTTAAATTCATTGACCTAATTAAATTCATTTTGCAGCTCAACCATATAACTCTCCCTCAAGATTTCTCTTCATAAACGTACAACTTTCACAAACCTTCTATAAAGAGTTTTTATTTTAAAAACTGACTATAATTTAACACATTTACTTTCAGAACTTTAATATTTATATATACCTATTTCATAATATTGATATTGATTCAGGTAAGCTTATCCTCACCTATGACTATAGAATATATTTTGGCAATTTGCTGTTAGACTTCTAGTGAAAAGGTCTAGGGGAATTGTTAGAATCTGTGAAGTGTGATGTAGCTGCTATTGCTACTATTATGTTTAGGTCAGCCTCTGTCTTAGGATCAATTTTTAAAAATATATATATTTTATTGATTTTTTTTACAGAGAGGAAAAGAGAGAGAGAGTTAGAAACATCAATGAGAGAGAAACATCAATCAGCTGCCTCCTGCACACCCCCCACTGGGGATGTGCCCGCAACCAAGGTACATGCCCTTGACCGGAATTGAACCCAGGACCTTTCAGTCCACGGGCCAACGCTCTATCCACTGAGCAAAACCAGCCAGGGCTTAGGATCAATTTAAGGGCCTTTTCTGTCATAGCTCCCAGTATTTCATGTTCAGTTCATCCCTTCCTGCTATCTCCCATTTAAAAATCCAATCACAACTAACCCAACTTATTGCTAATTGTTATTAACAAACCATATTGGTATACTCCTCATTCTGTCCCTTTTCTCACTGTTCATTTTGGTAGGCTGGACACTAAGTACTTTTTATTGCAGCCTCCCTCATATAAAAGTACTGAGATACATATTGTTACTCAGAACTCAAATACCACTGACAGGATGTGAGGGTGATCTGGCTGTGACATCTGTCACCCCATTGATCGCCAGGGTTGATTCGGCTGATCTGGCTGGCTAGGCAGGTGTCCCCCTCCTCCCTCACTGATCCATGTCGTCCCTCCCGAAGCTGCGCGCTCGGTCAAAGAGGACGACCTTCCCCTCAGAGGAGAGGACTGGTCTTCAGTCAAGGGTATATGATTGGCTGTGCTCCCCTGCTAGAATCTCCAAACAAGCTCTCAAATACCACTGACAGAGCCATGTACATACACCTCATTGATAGTTACTTAAAAAGAAGAACAGGGATGTTGGCTGTTATTTCTGAAATTTTCTCTTTGGACCCAGTAAGTCCTATACACTAAAATGGGACTAAGGTGAAGTTATAAGGAAAATGGATGTAGGATAAATGAATATAGTAGCTAGGCTTTATGTAGTCTCTTGCCAAATTGGAATGTAAGCTATTTTAATTGCTGAAGATAAGGAAATCTAAAACATTTTTAAAGAATACAAAAGTTTGGAATCAGGGGAGAGAAAATGCACGTTCCTTATATTGTCTTTATGAATGAACTACAAGGATTGTGGCTCTTGTGTCAGGTGGGATGACCTGAGGCAGTTTCCCCTGTTGTTCACTGTGGCCCAGAGTCTTGCCCTTTACTTCATAGGCCCAGGAACTTGAACTTTATTTGTATGTCCTGTTGTGGGCTGAATCGTGTCTCCACATTCATATGTCGAAGCCTTGGTACCTTATGATGTGACTGTATTTGGAGATAGTACCTTTAGAGATGTGATTAAATTAAAGTGAAGCTGTTAGGTGGGGGCCTAATCCAATCTGACGAATGTCCTTATAAAGAAGAGGACATTTGGACACCAGAGGGAAGACCAGGCAAGGACACAAGGGGAAGGCAAGTATCCACAAGTCAAAGGAGAGGCCTCAGAGGAAACAAAGCTTCGGACACCTTGATCCTGGTCTGGTAGCCCCCAACTGTGAGAATAAGTTCTGTCGGCTAGGCCATCCAATCAGTGGTGTTCCGTTATGGCAGCCCAAGCAGACTAATACATGCTGTGAGGCGACAGCTCTGGGGAAGTTAGACTGACCAACTCACGGGATTGGAATGACAGCTGAGTGTCCACGTAATAATTTACATTGGGAAGCATAGCTGAGAAGGACACTCTTCAAGTCATTAGTTAGCACATGCCTTCCTTCGAGGAAAATCAATGTGAAAGCAAACTTGACACCAAAAGATTTCTTTCTTTTTCTTTTTCCTTTTTTTTTTTTTTTTTTTTTTAGAAACCAGTAGTCACCTGTCCAGAGGGTGAGGGTACCCCCTTCCTGGTATTGTGCTGGACACACTGCTATAATCTTAATGTTCACTTTGTTTTTTTCCTGGTGGCCTATTGATTGAGCTCTATCCTCTGTTAATGTGCAGTGCAGGCCTGGCCCACAGCCCTCGCTAACTTGTTTCTAAACCATTTGCTTTGCTATTCTGGCCAGTGTATTGGACCAGTGTGGCTGCTGACTCATGGGCAGCCAGTGATAATAATATTTATAATTTGAGTGTTTGCCATGTGCCAGGAACTGTATCTATATATATGAAAGCCTAAGCGACCAAACAACCGAACTACAAGTTGACCAGTTGCTATGACGCGCACTGACCATCAGGGAACAGTTGCTCAATGCACAGGATCATGCTCCCTCCAGTCTGGATCGGGGCTGTGGGGATCGGGCTCCCTCCTGTCTGGAGCGGGCCTGCAGGGGTTGGACTTGGGCCTGTGGAGATTGGGCCTGTGGGAATTGGGCTGAAACTGGCTATCAGACATCCCCTGAGGTGTCCCAGATTACGAGAGGGTGCCGGCCAGTCCAAGGGACCCCGCTGGTACACAAATCATGCGCCGGGCCTCTAGTTTAATATATAAATGAAAAGTCATTTAATATTGTTCATGTTTAAAACAACACAAATGTAAGAATTCTGATATAATTATTCTTTATAAATTTACTAGAGGCTCAGTGCATGAAATTTGAGCATGCAGGGGGAGTCCTTTAGGCCAACCTGCACCCTCTCCAATCTGGGACATCCCTATCACAATCTGGGACCACTGGTTCCTAACCACTTACTTGCCTGCCTGCCTGATTGCCCCTAACCGCCTCTGCCTCGGGCCCCGCCACCGTGGCTTTGTATAGATGGATATCTGGGAGACGTCCAGTCTAATTAGCATATTACCCTTTTATTAGTATAGATCATATACTAGAGGCCTGGTGCATGAATTCATGCATGGGAGGTGGTCCTTCAGCCTGGCCAATGATTGAGTCCTATTGGGGGGATGGCTGGCCAGGGGGAGGGACCCCGGGAGGTTGGCCAGCTGGTTTCCTGATTGGGGCCTATTGGGGCCAGCTGGCAAGAGGGAGGAGCCACGGGAGGCCAGCCAGTCGGGGGGTGAGAGAGGCCATGGGAGGTTGGCTGTGGAAGCACACTGACCATCAGGATGCAGCTCCTGTGTTGAGCATCTACCCCATGGTGGTCAGTGCTTGTCATAGCGACTGGTTGACCGGTCATTCCGGTCATTCAGTTGTAACAGTTGTGTAGGCTTTTATATATTTAGATTAGGACTTTCTGGTCATGATGTTATTCTGAAGGTATGAGAGGCAAAATCCTGTGGCAGGATTTATATATTGAGAGTGCTAAAACTGAGTTGTTATCTTAATTTGCTAATCTTTCTGAAAAAAAAATGTGTTATATCTATCTAGCTACTTATCTACCTAAAAAGCTACTATAAGTATAAAATTTATTTGTTCCTGTACTTGAAGCTAAATGTATTCTTTCAAAGACACATTTTGTTATTAAAGGAAGGTCAAGGGAAGAAGTTATGCAATAACAGTGTTTAAATTTCATTTCTTTTCTGTATCTAATATGGGTTTGAGGTGGGTGACCTTATCAGGAGACTGTTGCATTCTCTTGAAAGGAGAAGTGCTGCATGGTATCATTTAATCTCTGCGAGTCAAAATGACAGTTTCTGTTAAACTGCTTAGGAAACCAGGCCTCTAAGCAGAGGCTGAACTACATCTACTGGTAGAGGGACGTTGAAAAAAATAACGTATTTCATTTATTAGTGAAAGAATTTGAAAAAGGCATTGTTAATGGCAAAGATTGTACTTTTACTTGATTGATGATGAATTTATGATTTTCTTATACTTAAGTACATCTATGGGTAACTGCTCTTATTAAGGAAAAGTTATTTTTTAAAAATATGTTTTTATTGATTTTAGAGAGAGAGGGAAAGAGAGATCAAACATTGATGAGAGAGAAACATCAACATTCATTGGCTGGGGATCAGGCCCACAACCCGGATTTGTGCTCTGACTGGGAATCGAGCTGCGACCTCGCATGGGTCAATGCTCAAACACTGAGCCACACCGGCCAGGCAAAACTTTTTTTATATATATATAAGACTTCAGACACTATATAAATTACTGACTACAGCAGTTTTTTTATTTATCCATGGTATTAAGTTATATTTTATCAACGTCCTTCTATTATATGTACATATTATAACATTATTCACTACACCACAGCCAACTTGATTTGGGTCTTTCCTACACACACTTGAACTGCACCCTCCCTCATGCACAAGGATTCTTTTGTGGGTCTCGGACTTATAGAAGTGGCGCCCAAGGGTTGTGTCCACTTTCCACCCTCCCTCTCTTTAGAGCTCTCCCCTCCTCCCTCCTGGTGCGTCTGCTCAAGAAGCATTCAGTGCTGGTCACAGCTAGGCCCATTCTGTGCCTGGCTCCGAGACAGAAGAAGACTCAGGGTGAGGCTGCTCTGGCCATTGCCTGCAAGATGCCTCCTGTGTCCTTTCCTGGTTCTTGAGATCTCTTTTTCTACCTCCTCCAGCTTTAAAGATCCTGTAAGATTCTTTGTGCTAACATTAGTTGTTTTTCTGCCAGGTAGGTAGAATAGGGCATAGCAGGAACTATTATTTATACTAAAGGAATATTATATGCATTCTGTACTTTTTCTTTTCTTTAAAAAAACACATATATCTTGTGATCTTTCCCTATAAGTCCCCAGAGATCTAGCTCATTATATATATAATGTTTTTATTGATTTTTAGAGAGAGAGGAAGGGAAAGGGAGAGAGAGAGAAACATTGATCGGTTGCCTCCCACATGCACCCCCACAAGGGATTGAGTCCATAACCTGAGCATGTGCCCTGACTAGGAATTAAACCAGTGACCTTTTGGTGCATGGGATGACACTCGACCAACTGAACCACACCAGCCAGGGCAACCTCATTCTTAACGACTGTGTGGTATTCTTTTTATGGAATAGCCACATGTAATTCCATGGTATGCAATACCAGCCCGACATTGATGGAATATTTAGGTTCCTTTCCTCTCTCCTTTCTTCCCTCCTTCTCTTTCTTCTAATCACACAAGGCTGAAGTGAATACTCTTATATATACATCTTTTACCATTGGAAAGAACATATTTGTAGCATAAATTTCAAGAAGAATTGCTTGATCAAACGGTAGGGGAAATTTATATTTTTTTAGATACTAGAGGCCCGGTGCATAAATACGTGCACAGGTGGGGTCCAGCCTGCCTGCCCCGATGGGTACTGGTGGGAAAAGAGAACACATGAGGTTGGCTGGCTAGCCCTGCCCCTGATTGGGCTGGTTGGCTGGCCACAGTGGCATCATAGCAACCAGTGTTCTAGTTGTTCTGGCATTCCAGTCACTGGCTTTTTATATATATATAGATTGCCAAATTTTCCTGCAAATAAATTGTACCACTAGCAGTATATGAGGATGCCTATTTTTTCCTTATCATCAGAAAAGCTGATTCTGATCATTAATTTTCAGGGTCTTTCTTTTACATTCTCTAATTGTTTGCTTTGTTTCAGACTAATGCTAAGTCCTCACCCAAATCCTTTGAGAAGTTTTCACTCACTTCTTTGATGTCAGCTACCACCTGTGGCCTGATAGTTGCAAATCTAAATCTCTACTCTCACTCCAGGTACGGCATTTCCATCTGTTCTTCATACTTTTAAAAATTAATGCACAAAGAAACCAAGATGGCAGCACAGGGAAACACCAGAATTGCGGCCATGCACAACCATTTCAAAATCACAACAAAAAGAAAAAAATGGGCACCACCCAGACCCACAGGAAGGCTTGCTGAGTGGAAATTCTACAACTAGAAAGAGATTGAGACTCAGAGGAGGTGCGGAAGTAAAGTGCAGAGGTATGGAGGCGTGCGCGTGGCGAAGGGGCTCACGGAAAGGGCTGGCAGCATTTCGTACTGGAGGGAGGCACAAGCTCCTAACAGTCCTGAATTCCAGTTCCAAGCGAGTTTCTGGGGACTCAGAACCATACAGGGAGGAGCTGGACTGTCTGGCACCGTCTGGCACTAGGAAGAAGTCCAGAATGGCTTGAGACCCAGTGCCTCTTAGGGCAGGGCTGAGAAGCAGCCATAGCTGGTTGCTCCGCCCTGTAGACTCCCTGGGACCCTGCCCCACCCAAGCTGCGAGCAGAGGCTTTTGCATATAAAAGGGTGGGTAGCCTCAGGCAAAGGCTAAAATAGCAACTCCTTGGCGATACAAGAGCCAGCGTACCCAGTGGTTAGAGTGGTACCATCCTAAATACAACTCCTCAGATTCATAAGGGACACACTCAGGAGGCAGACTCAGTGAGCACCAAAGCCCCGCTGAAGCAACTCTTGCCCCATAAGGGTGTCTCCAGCACAGAAGTTCTCCTACTGTAGACACAGCTGATTCTCATAACCAAGTGGCTTGGAGGTCAATTCCTCTTAGTGATCACCTAACACAGAAAGCCACTCTATCAACCCAGAGAAGCAGTCAAAATGCAGAGACAAAGAAACAGATCACAAATGACAGAAAAGGAGGAAAGCAAACATCAGGATATAGAGTTCAAAACCACAGTTATAAGGTTTTTCAAAAATTTTCTAGAAACCACTGATAAACTTAGACCTTCAATAAATCTAAGCATACACTGACAAAAATAAAAAATATTATACAGAGGTCCAACAACAGACTAAAGGAACATAGGAATCAAGTCAAAGAATTGAAGTACGAAGAAGCAAAGAACACTCAAATGGATAAGCAAAAAGAAAAAGAATCCAAAAATATGAAGACAGTGTAAGGAGCCTCTGAGACAACTTCAAGCGTACCAACATCAGAATTATAGGGGTGCCAGAAGAAGAGAGAGAGCAAGATATTGAAAACCTATCTGAAGAAATAATGACAGAAAACTTCCCCTACCTAGTAAAAGAAATGGACTTACAAGTCCAGGAAGCACAGAGAATCCTAAACAAAAGGAATCCAAAGAGAACCACACCAAGACACATCATAATTAAAATGCCAAGAGCAAAAGACAAGGAGAGAATCTTAAAAGCTGCAAGAGAAAAGCAGTCAGTTACCTACAAAGGGGCACCCATATGACTGTCAGCTGATTTCTCAACAGAAACTTTGCAGGCCAGAAGGGAGTGGCAAGAAATATTCAAAGTGATGAATAGCAAGAACCTGCAAGCAAGATTACTTTACCCAGCAAAGCTATCATTCAGAATTGAAGGTCAGATAAAGAGCTTCACAGACAAAAAAAAAAGCTAAAGGAGTGCATCACCACCCAACCAGTATTATATGAAATGCTGAAAGGTATCCTTTGAGAAGAGGAAGAAGGAAAAGTAAAGATAAAAATTATGAACAACAAGTGCATGTCTATCAACAAGTGAACCTAAAAATCAAGTGAATAAAAAAATCTGATGAACAGAATAAACTGGTGAATAGAATAGAAGCAGAGGCATAGAAAAGGAGTGGACTGACAATTTTCGGGGGAAAAGGGTGTTGGGGGTGCGGGAAGAGCCTGGACGATAATCGTACACCTATGGATGAGAACAGCGGGGGGTGGAGGGGGTAAGGACAGAGGG
>PVJC01032755.1:0-19751 GCA_004026665.1 Murina feae
GAGATGGTGTAAGAGTATTCCGATTACCTGGCCGTAGTCGATCTCCAGGGGGTAGAACTTTTTGGGGTACTTTGTGAAGTTCTCAGAGTGCCAGGCATTCCCTGTTTTCTCTTCATACAGCTTCATGAAGTGCTCCACGGCGTCCTCCTTGGACGGCATCTGCTCCAGTTTGTTACTGCCAATCACCGTGCCCACACGGCCCCAGGACCTGAATAGCCAGTACCTACGAGGGCAGCAGGACGGGGAGGAGCGGGGAGGAATCTGTGGGTCAGTGGTCACGCTTCCGGAGGAAGTTCCCTTCCTGGACAGGCCACGTGGGTGAGAAGGAACTCAAATACCTAAAGTGACAAGCGACCGTGGCACTAAGGGAAATACACCTTCGTACACATTACAATAAAGAACATTTACTTTTACTGAACTGACGCTTATAGTGAGTTTAAAGTAATTAAAAAATAGCCTTTCAAACTGTCTATAAAAAGAGCCCTAAGAAATGCAGCAAGTATCACTTAGAAATCACATGTTTAGAGAGCAGCCACTAATGACACACCCTAAAGGCAACACGGAACTTGGTTCAGCTCAGCTGCTGAGGCGAGAAAATGGCAAGGTGTGGGGCAGTGGCATACAGGGTGGGGGTCATGCAGGAGGCAGCCGATCAATGATTCTCTCTCATCACTGATGTTTCTATCTCTCTCTACCTCTCCCCCTTCGTCTCTGAAATGAATAAAAAAATATTTTTAAAAAAGAAAGAAAATTTGGGGCTTCCTGTTTTCCTGGGCTATTGCCCAAAAGCATATAAATGTATTCTATTAGGTTCTTTCACCTGGAAACCTTTGGAAGCTACCACACTGACCTATCCTGAAAAACGTTTTCTGACCCCAAGAACCCACACAACCTTTCACTTCCAAACCCAATCCATCAAGGCCCCAGGAAACGCACACGTCCACAGTGACCATCAGAGCTTCTGGCTGGTGGGGGGATGCTTTTCTCACTGCCTGTCACTTAATAGACCATGGCTGTGTTTGTACAGAAACCCTGTTCCTTCTCCTGCAGTACGATATACAGCTAGCTTTCGAAGGTGTATTTTTACAAGCAAAAAACAATTTTTGACTTTCTAACCTCTGACCAGAGTAGGTAGTGAATTAAATGGCAGTTGAGGTGTATTTCTTTAGAAATGTTTAGTAGCCGACCAAGTACTTAACACTCTTTATGGTCACCTCCGACGTTCACTTTTTAAGCGAAAGGTTGGTGAAAGCAGCGTTTACCAGTGCTGGCTTTTCATTTCCTGGGCTACCCACCACGGGTGTGCCTTTCCACCAGGAAACCTTTTGGATCTCCTGGAGTTACAAGGGGCAAATGGCTCCCATGAGCTAAGAGTTTAGCATAGGAAAGTAGTTTTTTTAAAGTCTTTTCACCGTTAGAATTCAACGAGTTCCTTCCACGTGCTGTTCCCCCGCCCCCCACGCAGCCCCCACTCCACGCTGGCTGTAGAAGGGAGGTTGACCAGTGGTGTGGACAGAGAAAGCGGACCAGGCCCTCAGCACCCCAGAACTGGCCCTCGCCTCGTTCTATCAGGTGTAAAAAATAACAACAAAAAAGGCGAATCTAAACATCTTTAGTAACTAAGTTTGAAGTAAAATTTAAAAGTTCAGTTCTTGCCAAACTTTACTTGTTCCAGAAGTTTAGAAACATGAGTGAGGGTATGAGAGACTAGACTCTTCACGGGAATGTAAGGGGGTTGGGAGACTATGTGACACCCCTTAGGAAGAGGGCCCGCCTGGACCCAGGGGAGCCAGGCTGTCAGGGGAGGGGGCATCCTTCCTCTCTCACTGAAAGCCTCATCACACCCCATCCTCTTTGT
This sequence comes from Murina feae, assembly GCA_004026665.1. Taxonomy (NCBI): domain Eukaryota; kingdom Metazoa; phylum Chordata; class Mammalia; order Chiroptera; family Vespertilionidae; genus Murina; species Murina feae. Next base: position 1,859 of record PVJC01032755.1, read on the forward strand.
GAGGACAGAAGGCCCAGGTTCTGAGAAAAACATGGGTTTCCTGAGGCTGATGGCACAGCAAAGCCGGCCACCCTCTCCTGGCGCACAGCTCCCCGAACACCCGATCCGTCCCCTGAACACACCTGCTTCCTTTGTCATCTTCCAGGAGCTGCAGCTTGTAATAGGAGTTGGTTCCTTTAACAATGTCCACCAGGCCCAGAGTGGCACTGAAGACCTTCCCGCCTCTCTCCAGGACATGTGCAGAGCGCTCCAGACCTGTCATGGAGGCAGGGCTCCTTAGCTCCTCCTCCAAGAGGGGCCAGGTTGCTCAGGGGTAAAGGGTCTGCGGCACAGTCCACACCTGGTTGAATACCCTAGTGCCACCCCTGGAGGTTCCCCATAGGTGTTTGCTCTCAGGACAGGGGGTGGGGGTGGTGGTGGTGGTAGCCCGAGGGCAAAGGCGGGCCCCACTCTGCTCCCATCATCCCGGTTTGCTTACCAGAATCAGGATCAACAGCAGCTCCTCCTTTAAGAGTTAATTTCACTGTCTTTTCAGATTTGTTGTTTCCTTGGAAGGGGAGAGAGAAATATGAACATTAAATTAAAAGTAAATTAAAAAGGGGAAGCAAGACACATGAGTCACTTCCACTTGTATCATATGCCAAAAGGGGACCCGTGTGCCTTCCACCACCCAGGCCGCTGCAGGGGCACATGCAGACAGAACGTGACCAAGGACCCACGGGCCACTGGCACCCCTGGCTCTCAGTCCCCCAACGGCAGCTCAGGGCCTCACCTTCCTCTTTGACGGGGGCTTTGCTCTTTTTGGAGACTGCAGTCCCCGACTTCCCTTTTGGGGCCACGACTTCGACAGGCTCCTCCTTCACCGCGGCACCCCAGGGGGACAAGAGGTGGGCTGAGACCAGCTCCTGGAAGCTCTTGGTTGAGGCAGCAACGTCCTGGAGGAAATCCTCAGACACCACTCGAATGTTGCCCTCTTTTACTTCCTCCATCTTCTTATTCATCTTTTCCACCTCCTCTGTTCAAATCAGGCGGGAAAAGGGAAAAATGAGCAGGTTTAAAACTAACGTTAAATCTCAAATCACTAGTCATACTTACTCCCAGGCCCTCACCACCCACAGCTCTCCTGTCCTTGCAGCCTCGTGCTCTTGGGCAATTTCCCCAACTGCCTTTTCCAGCAACTCTCCCCTTCTCTACGTCATGATGCGCCAGCACCACCTTCTCTAGACCGTTCTGCAGTGAGAAGTTGGTAACATTCACAGAAAAAGGACCCGGAAGTCAGTATGTTCAGAAAACGCTGCACGCTGTCTCTCTGGTCTTAGAGACTTATGACAACGGTCGTCAGTGTAACGATGCTGCAAAGAAACCCATTTACCTTTCTTTAACTGCATTTCCCAAAGGTGCTTCAGCTGCAAGCTTTTGTTCTGGCAGCAAACCTACTAGCCCCTGTGGCAGAGCGCCGGGTGACAGGAGCAGGAATAGCAGGCTCAGTCTGCAGCCAGAGTAGCAGAGACTGAACGCACTCCGGTCAGGAGCAGTGGCACCAGGCGCACAGGCTGGCCGCCATCCCACAGAGCAGAGCACCAGCAATGCCCTGTGACACGCCGCGTGGCCTCAGCCCTCCCTCATTCAGGCCTCATCCCCATCGCAAGAGGCAGGGAGCGTCGTCCCGGCTGCAAACAAGGCTGGACTCACTCTTGGTGCTGACGCACAGCGAGGCCTTGCCGGCCGTCCCGGTCAGCTTTCCCCCGAGCTTCTCGACGGCGGCCTTCACTTCCTCCTTGTTCCGGGAGAGCTTCCCCAGAGCCAGGATCTTCATGTTGGACAACGGCTTCTCTGCGATGGGAGGACGGAACCGTGAGGCAGGGCTGCTCTTCAGGAAGTGGGGGTGGGGTGGGGGTGGGAAAAAGCTCCCAGGAAAAAGCCACAATGGGCTGCAGGGCCCTGGACAGCCTCAGCGTCTCCCGAGGGAAGTCTATGCAGACAGACGTAAAGGTGCCAGGAAAGCAGGACAGCAGCCAAGGGCCGCCTGAGAGCCTGCACTCATCCCTGGGCACAGAGAGGCTGGATGTGGAGCCCGGGGACCCGGGACGGGGAGCCAGCAGAGGATGGGAAGCAGAGAGGTGGGTCCCGTGAGCGCCCAATTACTTTTATTCTTTTACTCCTCCCATTTACAACCCAACGGCAGTTTCTTATGCAATACTCAGTCATTAACCCATTAAAAAACTGGACACGTCCTTGACAACTCAAAGCTTTGTTCACAACGGTTGGAGACAACTGATTCCAGGGGAAAAGCACTCAACCCAGCCAGAAAGCCCGGGACGGGGTGCGCCACGTCTGCAGCCGATGGGAATGCAGTGTTGGTGACATCCTGCGACAGGAGGGGCCGCAGGGAAAAGTCCTGCCAGCCCTCCCTTGTCCCTGAGTGCACCAAGGCAGCGGGGTTTTCTCCTGAGAGGACACAAACTGAGCTCACTGCCCTCTGCTGGTGTGAGCATCTCTCACTAACGCTGACCAGCATACAGAGGCCTCTGCGCGCACAGGAGACCAGCATCACGGCAGGCTCTGGATGCCTGATGGGCGCAGGGCTACCAGAGGCAGGAAAGCGAGACTCGAGATGCTCTAGTAGTTGGGCAGGGCAGGCCATTCCAGGCACGGCTATCTGCCTGGCCGCCTGCTCCTGCTGGGCGGACCAAGACAGGGCTTTCTCACAGGACCAGCAACAGCAAACAGACAGACAGCCTGTTCCCCCAAAGAACAGGACCTCAGCACCCTCCCCCTCCTCCCCTACACCCCCGCCCTGCAGCTCTACCTGGGGGGGCAGAAGAGTTCACAGTAGTGGGCGCCGAGGCTGTGGAAGGCGGCGGTGCTGCTGCCACTGGGGCACTGGTCTCGGGGGGGAATATACGGTCCTGCTTTTTGACCTTCAGTTTCTTGAGGTAAGGGATTTCTCGGAATTCCTAAAGAATTTAAGTTTCAGTTAAGAAACCAGTTTCTCCTTGAAATAATCACCTGATAGAGCCAAGATAATGTGTTGTCCAAATTAAAAATCTTTTTTTTATAATAAAGAATGACATTAAGGCCCTGGCTGGTTTGGCTCAGTGGATAGAGCGTTGGCCTGCAGAGTGAAGGGTCCCAGATTCGAATCCACTCCAAGGGCACATGCCTGGGTTGTGGGCTTGATCCCCAGTGTGGAGCATGCAGGAGGCAACAAATCAATGATTCTCTTCATCACTGATGTTTCTATCTCGCTCTCCCTTTCCCTTCCTCTCTGGTATCAATTAAAAATATCCTATATAATAATCCTATGTAATAAAGAGGGACTATGCAAATTGACTGTCACTCCGGTCAATTTGCACCCACAGCTGAGGCTAAGTTCCCATAAACGAGCCTTAAAGAGCAATCAGCAGGGACCTGGGGCTGCGTGTCCACCCACCTCCTGCATGGGGCTTGACAGGGGATCTCAGGCTGCTCCCCCCACCCTAGCACCAGGCCAGAGGAACTGAGGCTGCACCCTCTTCCCTGGTGCCAGGCAGGGGGACCTCAGGCCATGCCCCCCGCCCTGGCCCCAGGCCAGGGGACCTCAGGCCGTGCCCCCTGCCCCGGTGCCAGGCCGGGGGATCACAGGCCACTCCCTCCACCCAGCACGGCTTGATGGGGGACCTCAGGCCATGCCCCCCTGCCCTGGCACCTAGGGGACCTGAGGCTGCACTCCCCACCAAACCTGGCAGGGCTTGACAGGGTGGGACCAGCCAGGTCTGGATCTAGCCCAATGAAGGGGGGCCGTCCAGGTTTGGGTCTCGAGCGATTTTGAGGTGCATGTGGGTGGTTGAAGACTTGACTCTGGGTTCCATGGTGCACCCCAGACTCTGACAGGAGGAGGATTTTCATATACGTTTTACTAATTTTCTTTAATCTCTGACACTTGTATTATAGAGAAAGGGCAAATAGCAATATTAAAATATTTCCTCTAATTAATCCCCTTTTAATGTGCACGAATTTTGTGCACTGGGCCACTAGTACATATATAAAAGAATAACATTAAGAAAATGTGAGGTGCCTTGGCTCAGTGGATAGAGCATCGGCCTGCAGACTGAAGGGTCCCAGGTTCGATTCCGGTCAAGGGCATGTACCTTGGTTGCGGGCACAACCCCAGTAGGGGATGTGCAGGAGGCAGCTGATTGATGTTCCTCTCTCATTGATGTTTATAACTCTCTAACCTTCTCCCTTCTTCTCTGTAAGAAAATCAATAATATATACATATGAAAATGTGAGGCTTCTAGTATGAAGTAATTATTCCAGCTATGGTACTTAATTCTAGCACGCCTACATATATATTACAGCTTGTACTGTGGATGTGGTAAAAAAAAAAAAAAAAAAAAAAAAAAAGCCTTAAAAAATGAGCCTGCCATCTGTGAACCACTGTTGAAACCGGATTACCACCCCCGGCCTCATTCTCATTCTCAAGTTGTTCCCCTCCAGAGTCAATCTTTCTGGGTTCACATGCCCATCCCATGACCAAAAGGCCCCACAGACTGCGCGGGATTACTCAGAGGGAAATCAAGGCAAGTCCTTGCATGTCTTAGAAAACACGCAGCAGAGAGCGTCATGGTCAGTGTTCAACGCAGATTCCTGCATCAGCAGTTATCGTCATCCCACGTGATCTACAACGGGCCGTGCTGAACAGTCACTCAATTAACATCTAATACAGCAGGTCCCCACTTAGCCGTTTTAAAAAAATATTTTTATTGATTTCAGAAAGGAAGGGGGAGGGAGAGACAGAAACATCAATGACGAGAGCGAATCATCGACCGGCTGCCTCCTGCATGCCCCCTACTGGGGATCGAACCCGCAACCTGGGTATGTGCCCTGACGGGAAATCAAACCACAACCCCCTGGTTCACAGGTCCAGGGGCTAGCCGCAGTGTTTGAAGTTTTCCAGCTCACCCCATCCTGCCAGGGACAGGAATCATCCCTTTGTCCAGCCTCTCCTAACTGTATCCGCGACCTGCCCACAGTCACTTAATAGCCATTCCAGCTATGGGGTCGAGTGTCACGAAATTGCAGTGTTGTGTTTAAAGTCATCCTCACTTTATTTCACACGTGGCATCATCCACGGCCTCAGCATCCCCTGGGCCTGTGCCCGAGGTCAGGGGCTGCTGTGCGTGAAGCTCCAGGAGCACCACAGATCTCAAGCACCTGGGTCGTCATCCAACCAAGCAGCAGCCTCATTCCCAACATGTGCCGAGCACCTACCATGTCCCATGTCACAGTGAGGCTGAAAGGACAGTTTCTGCCCTTGAGAAAGTCCCACCAAGGCAAACTGTAACCAGGAGCCACGTCCTCACCAGAGACGTGCTCCGGGGCTGCAAGACGGGGAATGCTGGGCGGGCTCCTCAGAGGCCGTGACCGCTCAGCAGCCTCTAACGAGGGCTAAGCAAAGGCACGCAACTGACTTATCGTGGTTTGCTAGGAACCTCGGGTGATCAGCTTCCTGCTGCTGGAAGTGCATATGGGGGTGGTGAGAGCAGTATGTAAAGAGGAAAAGTATGTAAAGAGGAAAAGGGGGCAGGAAAGGGCCCCAGGAGGCCAACACAGGCAGATCACAAAGCGCTTTGGGCAGGGCTGGGGGTTCCAAGCTAAGGAGCTGACCTTGACTCTGTGGGCCAAGACCCTGGAGGGTCTACAAATCCATGAACTTGCATGGGCAACAAGCAAGCCATGGACCTGAGGAAAATGCCTCACACATGCAGAGATACCTTTTACAAAAACCATTTTCATTGATTTTAAAAAGAGGAAGGGAGAAAGAGGAAGGGAGAAAGAGGAAAAGATCGACTGGTTGCCTCCCGCATGCCTCCTACCAGGGATCGAACCTACAACCCGGGCATGTGCCTGGAATTAAACTGGGGACCTCTTAGTGCATGGGGTGATGTCCAGCCAATTGAGCCACACTGGCGGGGGCTGCAGATACCCTTTTAAAATACTCCTTTAAAAATATAGGTAGATGCTAATCCTGGCTGGGTGGCTTGGATAGAGTGCTGTCCAGTACATTAAAAGGTTATGGGCTTGATTCCTGGTCAGGACATAAAGAGGAGGCAACTGATGAATGTTTCTCTCTCCCCACACTCCTCTTTCTAAAAATATCAATAAACGTATCATTGAGGGAAACGTATAAATTCACACACACGTGTGTGTGTGTGTGTGTGTGTGTGTGTGTGTGTACTGTGCCATCTAAGCAACCGTCCAACTGGTAGCTATGACGTGCAATGACCACCAGGGGGCAGATGCTCAACACAGGAGATGCAGAGCAACAGCAACTTTGCAGAGTGTCCTAGCACTCCCGGGCCCCTCCAGGGGGTGTTGGACTGCGGATGTCAGCCGATCCCCATAGGCCAGTCCCAGTCCGAGGGACTCCACCTGCCAGAGGGACCCTGCTCACTCGGCAGACGCCCTTCAAGCCCTGGCGCTGCCCCAGGCACAGCAGGCCAGGGAGGGACCACGGGAGGTCGGCTCCAGGGCGAGTCCAGCCAGTCTCGCCCAGGCCCGCCCTGCTGGCCACCTTCTAATTAATTTACTGATATTAAGGGTGCGGGAAGCAACTGGGCCAAATTTGCTGAATGATCACTCAAGAAAACATACAGAGAAAGGACTGAGAGGGAGGGAGTAAATTATGGTAGTGAGCCCTCCTGCCAGCAGAGCCATGGAGTTCTGTTCCAGATACTGGGTTAGCAGTGCCAATGGGACACTCAAGTACCCATGACCAAGGGCTTCCTACATGGCCCCTTCCAATGCTCGCCCCTCGGAAGGATGCACAGGGAGAGATTCAGGGGCAGTTCCAACTCTGCCCGGGCAGCTGGGTGCCAGCTCAAGCCGAGTTTGAGGACACAGGTGGAGTCCTTCCAGCAGCCAAGTCCCCGAAGGCACTGTCAACACCCCCCACGCTGCCCACAATTACAAATGAGGTTCCTCCATTGAGATTTAGCACCTGAGAATTAAACATGTAGCTCCAATATAGAAGATAACTGAACCCTGGGAACAGTTCCCCCTTGACATAAAAGCAAAGAAAATATTCTTAAGAAAAACTCTCCTAACATAGAGGCAGGAATGATCCACTTACTCACCATCTGTCCCCTGAGCTGAGAGCAGTGCCTGGCACAGAGTAAGCACTTGCTGAGCAGGAACAGGAATGGCCCACAGACTGCCAGCAGGAGGGCCTCTCTCTGACTGGACAAACCTGTACCCCAGCACGAAGTGCTCTGGTTCTACACGTGAACTTTTTAAACCATGGAGCCAATAATGTAACTTTATATTCTAATGACGAGGATGGACCAGCTGTGAGTCTGAAGAAAGCTGTGCTGCCGGCGTGGCAGCTTGGAGGGAGGGGACCCCGTGTTTCTGTCTGCGGATCCCAGGATCCCCCACTTACCTTTGGAATCACCCACTCCTTCCGGTTGGGCGTCTGTGTCCTAACCATACACTTGGTCCAGGCAGTGATGTCCCCCGTGCAGTAATAGGCGTCACTCTTGAAGACCAGCTGGCCCGAGCACTCCTCGCAGGGCAGGAGGGCACCGAACACGATGCCGTCCGCCACACGGTCCAAGATCTGCCAGCAGAGAAGCGTGTCAGAGACAAAGGAGGGGCTGCAGAGTGACGTTACCCACGTGGGATGAAGAATCTGCACAAACTGCCTCCCCGACACAGGAGGGCTCACCCCCGCTCGTAACTGCCCACCCCTGGCCGGCTGGCTGACAGGTGGAGCTTAAGATTTTTGTGCTTTTAAGTCCACGCACGTCCCTGCAGTTCCCACTTCCCTCGGGGATTTAGAAGTAAAGGGAGAGCCAGAGCACCCACTGCTTCTGCACAGAACAGTGCCACCCTCTCCCCAGAGACGGCAGGGCAGGCCTGCTGGGGAAGCTGGTCTCACAAGGTGGTCCTACTCCCTCCACAGGCCTCACAGCCCGGGCAGTTCGGGTAGAAGGCAGCAGAGAGCTCCTCAGGCCAGTGTGGTGTGAATATACAAGGCAAACAGAAGGCCCACATCAGTCCTCACCAGCATCCTAAACCCAGGGCCACCTTGGGGAAGACGCCTGGAAGGGCCTGGGAGAGCCCACCCTCCCCCCCTGGGAAATGGCGACCATGATGATGGTGACCACGCAACACAACTATGGACTGTCACTCTCCCAATTAATACCGGCAGCTGTCCAACCCAGGGCCCCACAGTCCAAGAGGACAGCCCCTCCACGGTCCCACTCGGCTCCCGTAACAGGGCGGCTCACCGCCGACTCCCCGGAGGGCACTTGCTGCTTATTGAAGATGAGCAGCTCCTTCAGGTCGTTGGTCGAGCACGCGTTCTTGAGCTCATCCTTGGTGTTCCAGATGAGGTCGTTCTGGGCCTGTGGGCAAGACCCAGCCGCTGAGAGACCAGCTCTTTTCAGAGAGAGAACCTCCAACCACAGCCTTCATTGAGCTGCACTCCGTCGGCCTCAGCAACAGGGAAGTGCTCCCAGTGCCTCCTGTGGGTGCCACAGTGAGCCCAGAGCGCAGCCTCTCCACACCCAGGGACGTGGGGAAGGCTGCAGGCCCTGGAATCAACCAGGCTGCGATGGGCTGTCACCCAGAAAGGAGCCTGAAAGCTCCCAGCCCGACATCCGGCGCTAGGGAGGTGGGGGTGGCTGCTCTCCCCAATCTGCGAGTGCATGGCGGAGGCCGGTCGGTGTCCAGCCACCTATTTCCTCAGTGCAAAGTAGCACCACGACTCTACTGCAGCCGGCTTTGGGCCGCAACCAACGTTTCTTACGAAGGGCAACCACACCACATTGTCTGATCAAACAACTGAATGAGATCAGAAACTGCTTCTCATTCTCACCCCACTGGGAAAAACTGAATGCTACGTCAGCCAGCCAAGCACATGCCTCATGGAAACCAAGTTCCTGAGAGAGTCTCTGTTCTCCCCTAGATCCCCAAGCACTAGCATTTTCTGATGAACAATTGTAGTTTGCTTCAATGCATGTGTACTCAACAGTGATGAGTCTCTGGTCAATGATTCCTGTCTTACTGGGTAGTCCTCTTTCCACCATGTTGACTTCTACTCCCTTTTCTTTTAAACAAGAGAGATTGATTTGATGTACTGTGTGGCTGAAGCAGGAATCTACCAGCTCAGTGAGGCAGGTGCCTGGGGGGGCCTGACTCTCACCTCCTGCCTGAGCCTGGGTGCTGGTCTGGCACCTGGAGGCCAAAGGGAGTTCTCCTCAAGTAAGAACTGTTCCTTTGGGAGGAAGGAAGCCACTTGGGGGAAACCAGGCCTTGTAACAGCAGCTATCAACTTGGGAATTCCTAAAGGTCTTGCTAAGTGGGATACACACGCCCTTAAACTTTCTTCCCAGAACGAGGGAAGAACTGGGCAGAGTGGCGAAGGACACGGCTGAGAACTCACCTTGAGAGCCTTTTCAAGCTTGGCATCCTTGTCTTTCTCTTTCTTAGGTTTCTTCTTGGGCACTTGGTCTAGTCCATCAACCTCGTCGCCTTTCCTCTTTCTGAAAGAGACGCAGAATATGAGAACCAGAGCCACGAAAACGCAGGCATCCCATGACGTGGGCGCCATGTATCTTATCTCAACTCCTCTGCAGGCCCAGCTTGCCGTCTCTCAGAGCGTGTGCACGGCCTTCAGCCCCTTCAGAACATACTCTGCAGCCAAGGAGCCATCTCGGGGCCACTCGAGCCTCGGGACAGCCCAGTACAGTCACTGGGAGGTCTTCCCACCCTAATGTTAGCACCATATGAAACCCGGGCCATTCTAAATCTTAAGCCAGGGAACTGCTCCCCTCCCAACTCATTAAAAACCTGTGACCATCCTCCCAGCACCACTTCTCAGAGACTCTCAGACACAAAGGAACATGTCCACAGGAGGCCATGGGGACAGGAAAGTGGGTTGTGCAGGGGCCACAGGATCAGTTGCTAGGAGCACCCTATAGCCCTTCCTGCTGCCCTCCACTACCACAGCTGGGGAAGAGGCAGCGATGGGCTGTCACCATCCATCAGCCTGCACCCAGGCTTTCTCAAGGTGAGCATAGGGACGCAGGACTGGTATGGAGTCTATGGGACCTCGGGGCCTTCGCCAAGCCCCTCACTGAACCCCCCTCCCCCTTCCCTTGGCCCTCCACCCACACTTCGCTCTTGACTCCCGGGAGCTGCTTCTCCAGGGCTTCCTTGTCCTCGGGCGCAAGCAGGCTGAAGCCCTTGAGCAGGCTCGCACTGTATTCAGGCCGGAAGCCCAGCTCTGCCCTGTTCTCAACAAAGCATTCTGGGTGGTACCAGCGGTCAATCATGCCCAGCTGGGGCTTCTCCGGGTCCAGCATCTTCTTGGACAGGCGCACCTGACCCTACAGGAAAAACCACACGTGGTACTGAGACAGGAAGGACAGGAGACGTCAGGACAGGGGGTGACCACGCCAGCCCCTGCCCCAGCCAGTGAAGGCCTCAGGCCCGCCTCAAGGGCGACGTTTTATACCCCCAGTGACTGGGCGGCACCCTCCAGCCCCTGCACCCCCGTTTTAAGTGGACTCAACTTCAACTACTTACCTATCTGCCTGGGCAAGTCCAGGAAGTGCTAACTGTGAACCTTGAGAAAGACACCCACTAAGAAGGGCCCCTGGTGGCTAACTCGGCTCAGATTAAAACAAACCAGAGCACGTCAGGGAGAGCCTGCACTGTGCTTCTGCCCGCCCCCCTCCCCCCCCTCCTTCAATCAGCCCTGATGAAGGAGTTCCTGGAACCTTACTTCAGCCAACTGGACTGAGGCTTTCCCCATCCAGAGCTGCAGAGCTCTGGCCAACCAGAGTGGTTCCATTTTGACCAATCAGGACAGTGCCTTCTGGACCAATCAGAGAAGTTGGGAGTCCACATTTGCATGAGGATGAAACAACTAGGAACCATCAGGGACCAGGGGCAGGGATTTGTCCACATAAGCCAGCTCCCCTCTGGCTTGGAGACCCCTGAAGGTGGGACTGCATTTCTCCATGTTTCACAGCTGTGCTCTATCACCACCATCAAAACTACCTGCACTGAATGAAGTTTCCTTCCTCACCGCACCCCAAATAGGAGATTCCTCTACAGTAGACTGGGGCAGAGCTGAGGACTTGAACTGCACCCGGGATGCTATACTCCAGGCCAAGAGCCTGAGGCAGGCCTCCAGTCCCAGCAGGACTTCCTGCCCACCCCACCCTTCCATCTGTTGATCCTAGTCCTTCCATCCAGCCCAGCTTCACAATCCCAGGCCTGGCACTCCCAGGAGAGTTCCATGACTGTGAGCCCCAGGCCCAGGCAACGCAGAACTCCACTTGAGGCCCAGCATCACGCCACACACACAACTTCTGACATTCCCCACAGAACCTAAACTTTCGCCTCAAATTTGACTGGAGGGAGCTGGAGATCCTCTAACAATGTCATGCTTTCCTTTCCAACTCGCCGCCCGTCTCCCCATTCCTGGCACAGTGCCTATCCCAAGGAGCAAAAACCTTCAACTAGTCAAACAGAATATTTGCATAAGATCAGGGAAGGGCGACGAGGCAGAGCACAGCCCGTCCTCACACCCTTGTGCTTCCACAACTGCCCAGGCAGCATTCCCAGGCGCTGTCATTCTTCGGGGACAATTGGTAGGAAAGGTGGTTAATGAAGTTCCTCTGGAGGCTCACACCAGGGAAGAAACTCACTCCTTAAACGTAATCCTACCACGAAACACAGACCCACGGCCTTCCCTCAGCCACTGCCAAGCCCAGAAGAGACCCCTCATGTAAATCCTTGAACTCCCCCTCCCCCAAAATCTGGTCCTCTAAAAGCAGACACAATTACAGACATGAGGGCTAGACCGACGGGAAGAGTCGTCCCTTTATTTGTAAGCACGAGTGTTGAGCGAGCACTCAGCCCGCACTCTCCTTTTCCTCTGCGAGATCAGTGACACCCACGGAAGAAACCCTGTCAGGTATCGGAGCCTAATCCTCACCTTGTCTATCCTCTCCAGACAGCCCTTGCAGGTGCTCCTGTTGGACTTGGCGTACTCTGCAGCAAAGTCGCCCAGTGTCTTCTCCGTCTTACCGCCAGCTCCGCCTTGGCCTTTGCCTGAAGAATCAAACACAGCAATGCTCAACTGACAGCCCGTGTCCCCGCCTCCCCGCCATGTTCCTGGGGTTCTTCTACTAGGACAGGTGCCGTTCTGTGCCATTTCGAACCACTGTGCTGGGTGGACACAGCTTCTTTTCTGGCAATAAAATAAGACCTTTCTTAGACAGGCTCTTGGAAACAGCTCGATGTTAGCTGGTGGCGGTCTCACCTTCCACCTCTCCCCACTTCCTCTGGCACCCCTCCCTCACTGGGGAAAGTACTCACATCGATGAAAGTTAAATGCTGAATTAAAGGGAGTGTCTTGGTACAGACACAAGTCTATGTAAGATAGCATACGGTGGGGGCGGGGGGGGGCATTCTTCATTAGTGGGAAAAGGTTGAATCATTCAATAGTCTTGAGGATAAACAGCCAAGCATTTGGGACAAAAGCCAGATTCTTTTCTGATATAAAAGTAAGTTCCAAGGCCATTTCCTATGATCAGGAATAAGACAAAGCTGTCTTCTCTCACCACTTACGCGACACTGTATTTGAGATCCTAGTAGGTGCACTAGGGCAAGAAAAAGAAGGTAAAGGTCAAGTCTAGAAAAGAAAAGCGAAGCCACCTCTATTTGTAGATGACATGACTGTACATGTGGGGCACCTTAGGAAGCTACAAAAAGCTACCAGTAGGATTAAGTGAACTTAGCAGATTTGCAGAACACGAGGTCCATATAAGGACATTTCCATATACCAGCAATACACGTGCGACCAAAAGAAAGTGAAGCGCACTACCACGTAAACAGCGCTCACTAAGCGCTGTGGGTGGCACAGTGGGTGGGAGCGTTGTCCGTAGCCAGAAGGTGGCTCCCCAGCCGGAACCGCTGTGGGTGGCAACTGGTCGATGGAAGGCTCCCTCTCCTCCCTCTCCTGCTACAACTGACAGTCAATCTCCAAATTTACTGTTATTTTTATTCACAATTCTGAGCTGTGTTTCTGATCAGTTTCCAACACATCAGAAGCAACTGACAGCTGTGAAAAGGACAGGAAGATAGAGAAAATAGTTTAGCATAGGCACAAATGGCTTTGTTGTCATATAGCAGGTTAAACTGGGTGAGTTTAGGAAGATAGAGAAAGGAGAATGTGGTCTCAGAGGATCTCCTTCAAAAACTGCTAAAAAAATAAAATAAAACTGCCTAGTCAAAATTTAAAGGCATCTTAGCAAGTTAAGTTTGTAGATATCGCCAGAGTCAAAAGATCCAAAACAGCCAAGACAATACAGAGGACTGACACTACCGACCTTAAGATTCACTATAAAGTTACAGCACAGTATTGGCAAAATACACAACTGATATACAGATTATAGTAAGGGCCCAGAAATACCCACAGATACGGTCAAACCAACATTTCAAAGGAGCAAAGGGCAATACAATGGGAAACAGATACCTTTCAACCAACAGTGCTGGGAAGTCTGGACATGCAAACACTGCGTTAGACACAGACTACACACCCGCCACAGAAATGAACCCAAACGGACCCCAGACCTAAATGTCACGTGGAACCAGAACCAGAAAGCTCCTCATGACAACCAAGGAGAAACTCTAGCTGAGCCTGGGTTTGATGATGACTTTTTAGATCCAGTAACTGACACGATCCATGAAAGAAATAATTGATGAGACAAATTTCACTAACGCTGAAAAGTCTGCTCTGTGAAAGACATTGTCAAGAGAACAAGGAAGACAAGCTACGGACTGGAAGATGTATTTTCAAGCACAGTTATTTAAAATACACAAAGAGCTCTTAAAACTCAAAACAAACATTAAGAAATGGGGAAAATATCTGAACAGCCTCCTTACTACAAATTAAACCAAGACACCACTACACACTTATCAGAAAGGTCAAAATATAAAACCCTGGCAACACCAAACGCTGGCGGAGATGCGGAGCCACAGAAATTCTCACTCACTGCTGATGGAAATTCAGAAGTGCCACGGCCGCCTGAGACTGGCAGCTTCTTACAAACTAAACATACAGCCTAGCCATCACGCTACGTGATCTTTACCCAAATGAGCTGAAAAACTTAGGTCACATAAAACCTACACACGAGGGTGCAAAGAAACACATAAAAATTAAAAAACCAACAAAAACAACCCCTAAATGTTTATACTTATTAATAACTGCCCAAACTTGGAAGCAACCAAGATCTCCTTCAGTATAAACTAGTTACGAGTATGAATAAACTATTACATCTAGACAATAGACTATTATTCAGCATTAAAAAGAAATTAGCTAAAAAAAAGAAAAAAAAAAAGAGCTATCAGCCCATGAAGAGACACCAACCAGAGGGGCTCATTAGCTGAGTGCTGCCCTATGCACCGAAAGGCTGCCGGTTTGCTTCCGAGTCGGGCACACCCCTGGGCTGTGGCCCCGCGGAGGCGCATACGGAGGCAGCCTGTCTCCCCCCCTCTCTCCGACCTCGTACTCGGGTGAGGATTAACCGCCACGACCCGGAAAAGGCAGGCAGGAGCCTTAAATGCACACTCATGTGAGTAAGCCCATCTGGGAAGGCTCCCTACGTGACTCCAACTGCAGGACATCCTCAGCAAGAACCATGGCGACAGTATGAAGGTCAGTGCTGGCCAGAGGTCGGGGGAGAGGAAAGCTGAACAGGGGAAGTGCAGAGGACTTCGGGGCAGTGAGAAATATTCTGTTATGATGAACACGTGCCCTTATACAGTCTACAGACTGCACAGCACCAGGAGTGGATGCGACTGTCAACTACAGGCCTGGGCGACGCCGCGCCAACGCGGTCCACCGGTCGGGACGAAAGGACTCCTGACGACGGGGAGGCCAGGCTTCTGTGGGTCAGGAGGAACATGGGAACTGCCTACACTTCCTGTTTAAGTTTGCTATGAGCCTAAACCTGCCCTAAAAAGGAAACCTATTAAAGCAACAACGTTAAAGGCCACATTTCGAGCAGCGGGAAAAGAACATGTCCCGCAGCAGGACGCAGCCGGGTAGAGGTGCAGCCCACAGCACGGCGGACACACGTGGGAAGTGGAGAGGGGAGCGTGAGAGCGTTCCGTGCCCTGTGGGAAGGGTCCCCGGAAGCCCCGGGCTGGGGGTCACGGCGCTGCCTCCCCGGCGTGTCGGACCTGCCACTCCTCCGGCCTCTGCCGTCTTCTTCACTTTCTGCTGGTCGTCCCACCGGAGCTCCGAGAACCCGTCCACCTCGACGTCAGGCTGCCAGATGGAGTGGCCGACCTTCCAGAAGCAGGGGAAGTGGTACCAGTGCGGGACTTTGCCATCGAACATGGGCGACTGCGAGGAGGAGGGTCAGAGGGAGGAGAAAGGACAGTTAGTGCCCTCCAAGACAGCCTCGAGCCCAACCCTCCCCACGAAACACGTCCCTCCCGTTTCCTTATCTGTGAACCCAGGCCAGCCCTGCCCTGTCCCCACATGCCCCGGGGACGCCGCACACGCATGAGAAACAGCAGCCGCACATTCCACATGTCTCCTCAGGCTCTTCCCCAACAGCCAAGAGAGCTGCTGCCTGCTGAGCCCACGCTCAGGACATGGGACCCTGTGGGGATGGATGGTGGCCCTGAGAACAGGACCGTGCCCATGTACCGCTGTAGCCACATGCCACTGCGTCCCAGGGACACGCCTCACCTCTGAGCACAGTAACACGCACACAAGACGCCTGCCCCGTGTCCTGGCCCTGCAGGGTCTGCCCTGCAAGAGCCTCTGCTGTTAGAACGACAAGGAGCTAGCCCCAGGCAACGAGCAGGGCAGAGGATGTCAGAAAAGGGGCCGCCACAGAGATGTGAGTGGAATGAATTAACTTCCACGGGGAGAGGGCGAGAATGGACCAGGGAAGCAGGCCGGCAGGGCCGCCAACAGAACTCCTGGGCTAGACCATCAGCTTTCGCCCCCTCTGGGAAGTGTGTTTCCCACTGCAGGAACCGGGAAGCCGGCCATGCGGGAAGGGGGGTCATCTCTCACGGAGGCTTTCCCGCCTTGGAAGCCTCGCACTGGGGTTGGTACTGTCAGTGTCACAGTGCCAGGCGCTCCCAGGCTTCAGAGGGCGGCGGCAGTGACCGGCAGAGGCAGAGGGCATGAACCCTGGCATTTATTTAGCCCCTGGCACACTCAACTGCGTCTGGATAGAAACCAGCACCCCCACTGATAACGGGGGGGGGGGGGGGGAGATGGTGCCACAAAAGCAGCTCAGACAACACAGCTCTTTCCACTACAATGCTGAGTAGCAAGAGCTACTTAAAAATACACAACGGTTCTGACTAAAGCAAGGGGAGCCCTGAGCTGGGTTCATAGTGGGGGTAGCAGGAGCCTCTCCTGCCTCCACAGCCGCGCTAAGGATGCCGAGTGACAGCATAGGCTCGCAGTGAGTGGGCCTAAGTCATCAGCTGGACATCTCGCGAGGGCGCCCAGACTGTGCGGCATGCAGGCCAGGCTGAGGAACACGACGCCCCCCCCCCCCCCCCAGTGCACAAATGTGTGCACTAGGCCTCTAGTACTAACATAAAGCCAAATGTCACACAGATGAAACAAAAATATTAAGAGCGTTAAAAGTTAAAACCATATAGAACTTGTAGGATGGAGCTGTGGGGACAGGGGAAATATTGCGAAGAGCAGTGGCAAGGCCTCCCAACTAGCCCTCGCCCACTACATGAGTGGCCTCCTTCCAGATTTAATAGGTTAAAATGGAAGGTTGAGGATGGGCACATCAAGGACTCCTCAGCGTCACACAGTCTGGTTTACAGCAGCGTCTCTGCCCAGAACTCGCCCAGTGTTGTTCTCAGTCACTAAAAAAATCGATGGGAAAAATATCCTCAGGTGAGGACTAACAGAAAACCCCCAACAATGGTCCCTGTGGGTACTTGGTCAACGCCTGCCTGGCCCACACTGGGCTGGGAGCGCCCTGAGGGGCACCATGTCCCTCTTGCTGGCATCTGGCAAAGGATGCTCACAGGGGGCCCTCACAGTGTCTGTGGGATCCCTGCTGTGGCACAGCGTTCCCCCAAACCAGACAACAAATGGCATTCCAGAGCAGACATCATTCTGCGTTCTGGCTCTTGCACCAGGAAGACAGGTCCTCGGGCATCAGGCCACCTCGCATACCCGCAGCGGCCTCCCCTGCAGCGGCACCTCGTCTACCCCTCCCCTGCGATGCTCATGCAGGGCAGGCCCCGTGGCCAGTGGCTTTGCCCCGCACTGGAACGCGTGCCTGCGCCCTATCTTCTAGGCTCAGCCAGGGCCTGGTCCCTGCCCCTGAAACTTGGTCTGGGTGCTGTGTCCCCTGCAAGGGTGACTGGGCCCCACTCCCTCAAAGAGGAAGCATCTTTGACCAAAGGAGAGCCTCACCCCAGACCTGAGGGCTGAGAACAGGACAGGAAGGGAGCGGAACCAGGTGGGCAGCCGCATGGCTCTCGCTAGTGGCAGAATCTGTGTGTTGTGAGCACCCATCCCAGATCCGGGTCCTCGCCCTGCCACTCCACTGCCCGCCCACTCCAGAGAGCAGTGGGTGAAGTGGCCCTAACCCAGGACCGGTCAATGGCTCACCACAGCCCCTCCCAGCCCCTCCCCTCCAGACTGCCCCGGGGTGCACCAGCTCAAGTACGGGTAGCTGATACTCCCAGAACATCCTCCCATACAAATGCAGAGAGGCTTTTAAGCACAAGTGCCAGAAGAATGGCTACTTTCTTTCTGCCCCACCCCCCACCCCCCCATCAGACTCCACTCCCTCAATACAATCAGGGACTACCTCACTCCAGTAACAAA
>PVJC01032756.1:0-19751 GCA_004026665.1 Murina feae
AGAATTTAAACATATTAAAAAAATAAAATTTATAGTACACTCAAAATTATAAAGCATTTAGGGGAAAAATCTACAAAAGACATGCATGACTTTTCTGGAGAGAATTTTAAAGTTTCATTGGAACTTATTGAAAAAGCTCTAAGTAAATGGAAGATCATAAGATATTTATGGAATAAAAGATCAGGTATCATAAAGATTTAAATTCTAGCCAAAATTCTGAATAGGTTAAAAGCAATTCCAATAAAAATCATAACCTAATTTTCTTTGTGATGCTTTATCAGTTGATCCTAAAATTTAATTGAAAAAGAAAAAGCCAAAAAGAGATCAAATACTGGTTAAGAGCCCAAAACTTAGGTGAAGACTCTTACCAGATACCAAGAAGTAATATAAACAGAATAATTCAGATGATGTGCTACTGGCAAATGGGCTAAGCAAGAGAGTAATAGAATTAAACAGAGAGCCTTTAGACAGACCCTCACATATGGACATCTGATTTATGACCCAGTTGGCATTGGAGAACATGAAGGAAAACTAATTTTTCCACAAGTGACTCTAGAATTGTGATCAGGGGTGGAGCTGGCTGGGGGGAGGGATCTGGGTGGTAGGGGCCCTTTGGGGGTGGGGTTAGCCTGGGGGAGGGGCTGCAAGAGGTTGGACTGCCGGCCCCACCCCCAATTGGTCTAGGGGGGATGATCAGGGGTGGGGCTGGTTTGGGGGAGGAGCCGGAGGAGGTTGGCTGCTGGCCCCACCTCCTGATCAGGCTGGTTTGCTGGCTGCAGTGGACATCATAGCAACTGGCCTTCTGGTCATTATGGTGTTCTAGTTACTGGCTTTATATATATATATAAAGCCATATATATATATATAGATAGATAGTGATATAATGAAATTAAACTTCATATTTTAGACCATACACTGACAGTTATTCCAAGTTGTAGAGATCTATGTGCAAGGCAAAACTGTGAAACTTTAGAAGATAATGTTGGAGATGATCTTTATGATCTCATTGTAGGGACAGATTTCTTTAAAAGCAAGCAAAAGCATACCATTGCTCAGTGGTTAGATCATTGGCCCAAGTACCACAGGGTTGTGGGTTTGATTTTGGGTCAAGGGCATATACTTGGGTTGCAGGTTCTATCCCTGGCTCAGTCGGGGTCCTTGTGGGAGGCAACCAATCAATGTGTCTCACTCACATCTATGTTTCTCTCTCTCTCTCTCTCTCTCTCTCTCTCTCTCTCTCTCTCTCTTTCTCTCTATCTCTCTCCTCTCTATCTCTCTATCTCTATATCTCTCTATATCTTTCCCCCCTCCCTCCCATTCTCTCTAAAAGTCAATTTTAAAAAATCTTTAAAAAAGAGAAGCAAAAGCACAAACGAAAAAAATTGTTTTCAGTGAAATTTGTTCATATAAAACATCTCCTAGAGAATGTGAAAATGCAAGCCTCTGAGTGAGAGAAGATATTTAGCATAGTCAAAAATAGATTAGTATTCAGAATAAAACACAAAAATACATACAAACCAGAATGAAAAAGGTAAACAACCTGGTACAGAAATGTACAAAAGTCTTGAACAGGTACAGAAGAAACTTGAATTGTCTATAAACAAATGAAAACATGCTCAATCTTATTAGTTTCAAGGAAATTCAAATTAATACCACAAAATGAAATACCATTTCATAGTCAGATGATAGGCAAAAATTAGTAGGTTGACACAAACAATTATTGATTAAGCCTGTGAAACAACCAGAACATTTATACACACTGCAAGAGCAAGGTATATTTGCACAATCACTTTAGACAAGCATCACTGGGCATAATCTAGTAAAATTGATGATATGTGTATCCTACAAGCCAGCCAGTCTACTTATAAGTATATATTCTAGAGAAATTCTTGCACCAGAAGAAAGATAGAAAAATATTTAGAGTGGTAATTTTTATACTAGCAAAACACTGAAGCAATATAAATGCCCATTAAAATTAGCCTGGATAGCCCTAACCGGTTTGACTCAGCAGATAGAGTGTCAGCATGCGGACTGAAGGGTCCCAGGTTCGATTCCGGTCAAGGGCATGTACCTTGGTTGTGGGCACATCCCCAGTGGGAGGTATGCAGGAGGCAGCTGATTGATGTTTCTCTCTCATCAATGTTTCTAACTCTCTATCTCTCTCCCTTCCTCTCTGCAAAAAATCAATAAAATATATATATATAAAAAGCCTGGATAAATACATTGTGATATAATCATACAAAGGACCAATGTATCCATATACAGTACATAGGACAATGAAAAAGAATGAGCTGCAATTATAAGCAACAAAAAAGTATGGAAATGTAATGTCAAGTGAAAAAAGCAAGTCACATAAGACTACAGATAAATACAAAAAAAAACATGTTCCAAAATATGCACAACTAAGCAATACATTGATTAGGCATGCAAATGGTATGGGGAAAATAGAAAGACATCGTGAGCATGATTAATATGATGAAACTCAGGAGAGTAGGTATCTTTGGAGAGAGAGGAAGGGAGGGGTTCCAAAGATAATGGAAATGCTCTAATTCTATAACTGAATGGTGTATATATAGATCTTAATTTTACTGTGATTCCTTGTACCACAAATATTTATAAACTAGAGGCCTGATGCATGAAATTTGTGCAAGGGGCTTGTCCCTCGCAACCCTGGCTTTGTCTGGAAGGTCATCCAAAAGGACGTCTGGAAGGTCATTTGGCTGTCCAGTCTAATTAGCATATTGCACTTTTATTATTATAGATGCTGCTTTGTGTCTAGTCCATATTTAAAAAGATAAAGAACACATTTCTAATCCCCGTTGCAGTGTTCATCCTGGCTCACTATTGCACTATGTAAGTGGTCACTGGCTTTACTTTGTGTACAATAGAGCCATTAATTACACACACATATGCTTACATTATTGTCAATGCATGATAGTTGCCTGTCAGTTCTCAATCACCCAGCTAATTTGCCAAATGCCTTCCAAATGCAAACCTTTTTATTACTTTACAAGCCAAGTTTCACTGTGTTCCTTGAGACCTAAAAACATTAATTAAAACTGGAGTCACGAAAAAGCACTGCGTAATACTAAGGGAAAAGGAACCTTACGAAAAATCTGAAAGAGCTAACTGTTAGGAGAGTGTGTGTAATGGTTAGAGGTGCAGGCTGGAGGTCCAACACCTGAGTTCTAATTTTGCCCCACTATGTACTAAATGATTGACCTTTATTTATTTTCTGAGTGTTTGATTCTATATAATGCTAAGGCAGTTGTGAAAATTATGTGGGCTGGTATGGAGACAGCATTTATTTGGATGCCTTGTAAAACTTAGCATCAGATAATTGATAACTACCTACATTGTTATTATTTTTATAATATGTAGATTTTACATTTAGATAATATTTATTAGAGTTATATAAAACTAACTGTATTATGCAAGTTAGCATATAGAACTATGGGAAGTAAAATTATACTTTTAAATTAGTTTTTATTACAAGAGTAATAAAAACTTCCAGCTTTCATATGCTTCAAAGGGCATTTTGTTATTTT
The DNA here is from genome assembly GCA_004026665.1 of Murina feae. NCBI lineage: Eukaryota > Metazoa > Chordata > Mammalia > Chiroptera > Vespertilionidae > Murina > Murina feae. The sequence goes on from PVJC01032756.1 coordinate 3,549, forward strand.
CTGGGTAGGAAGTCAAATGAATAGACCTCATTTCCCATCATTGCCATGTATTTTCTAGTATCAACTGACTTGACCTTTTATAATCTCACTAGAGGCTCCATGCATGAATTCGTGCACAAGTGGGGTCCCTCAGCCTTGCCTGCAGGATCGAGCTGAAACTGGCTCTCTGACATCCCCCAACAGGTCCCCAATTGTAAGAGGGAACAGGCCAGGCTGAGGGACTCCACCAGTGCAGGATTGGGGCTGGGGAGAGACATGGGGGAGTTGGCCAGCTGGGGAAGGACTGCAGGAGGGCTCCAGGGCATGTCTGGCCCATCTCACTCAGTCTGATCAGCCGAACCCGAGCAGCAAGCTAACCTACCAGTCAGAGCATCTGCCCCCTAGTGGTCAGTGCATGTCATAGTGAGCAGAGTGGGCTTAGTATGTCATTAGCATATTACTCTTTGATTGGTTGAACAAGCGACCAGTTGACTGGACATCTAACATATTAGGCTTTTATTATATAGGATTTTTCTCACCTGAAATATGATAATTATGATGGTGTTGGTGCTGATACTTTCCCTTAATATTTCACTGTTTTTTTTGTTTTGTTTTGTTTTGTTTTGTAACTCTCCAATGGAATAAAATAGAAGAAAACTTATTTAACAAATATGTTATTATTATTATTAAATTCTAAAAAGCATATTTGGTACATTCTTTGTGGTTTTCCAGGAACAAAAAGGCAAGTGCTCTAGTTTTCAATGTGTGTGATTATGTTTTCATGACCTCTGGTCATTGCCGTTGAAGCTGCATCAAAGTGGTTGTGTAAAATGTCACATAGCAACTGTCCCATCTGCTTAGCAACAGAAAGAGGAGAAGTAACTAAACATTAAAACCGAGAACCTATGGAAAACGAGAGTTAAAAGAAGCCTCAAACCCTAACCTATCAAATATTTTTTCCTTAAAAAGCAAAACCAAATTCTGAAATTATTGCCTAAAATAAATTATGCCAAGTTCACTAACAGAACTGAATTCATATTTGTTATGGACCTCATCGTGTTATTCCCTTAAATGACAAAATGTAAGATGTTACAGTAATTTGACCACTTCCTTAGCCCTTACAAGACCGATGAGAGGGAAGAGGAATAAAACACGCTATAGGAGAAAAATTCCTGTGTGGCAAATTGACTCCCCAGAACATCAGGGGACAACTTAGTGCTCTGTAAGAAGCGATTTATTAAATGGTGTTGAGTAGAGCTCATTTCCCTCATAGCAGCAAGTGGTTTGCTACAAGAGAATTAGTCACCCACTTTAAATACTATACTTTGGAGTAAATTCATGATGGGCTTAGTCATCTTGGAGCTGAAGTGAAGTCCATGGCTGCTGTAGTGTTGGATAATTATGCTATCTAGCCTGGCCAGTGTGGCTCAGTGGCTGAGCATCAATCTATGAATCAGAAGGTCATGGTTTGATTCCTAGTCAGGGCACATGTGCAGGTTGTGGGCTCCATCCTCAGGGTGGGGTGTGCAGGAGGCAGTCAAACAATGATTCTCTCTCATCATTGATGTTTCAATCTCTCTCTCCCTTCCTCTCTGAAATCAATAAAAATCTATTTTTTAAAATTATGTTATGTCGTTGCTTTATTAGACTTCCAGCTGATGGACCACTGTTATTAACAGGTTTGCCATCTTTTTTGATATGGATTAAGGAGTTTTAAAGCATTTAAAAGTATTCTTCAGTTAGTACTTTATTTCACGTCTCAAACAACATTCATTGTAAGGTGTGGAGATAGAAAAAAATGTTGTGCATTAAAACTCAAGGTGTAGCCGGAACCGGTTTGGCTCAGTGGCTAGAGCGTCGGCCTGTGGACTGAGGAGTCCCGGGTTCCATTCCGGGCAAGGGCATGTACCTTGGTTGCGGGCACATCCCCAGTGGGAGGTGTGCAGGAGGTAGCTGATCGATGTGTCTCTCTCATCGATGTTTCTGACTTTCTATCTCTCTCCCTTCCTCTCTAAAAAATCAATAAAACATATTTAAAAAAAAAACAAAAACAAAAAAAAAACTCAAGGTGTACATATTACTTAAGCATTTTTATTTCATACTGGTTGAAAACTCTTTTAGACTTATTCAGGTATCGATGTCTTAATCGCATATTACTCTTATACATTCATGAAAAGGAAAGTAGAAGTAAAGTATATTGATTTAAGGTATTCCCAAAATATTTTCAAATTTCAAGTTTGACACTTCTGTTATTTTCCAACTCAGTCATTTATATCCAGGATTTCTCACAAAAATGTTTTCCTCTGTGCATGAAGAGGCCTGGTCAACCCCCATATATTGAAGATTATTTCACTATTGTCACTGGCATTGAGATTTTTAATCCCTTAGGCATCATTTCCTTTCTAGTTCATGGAAATGGTGTGTCTTTTGCAGAGGGGTTGTAAACAAAAATTTGTATCTAGAGGATCTAACTGAGGGCTTGGCCCAAAGTTGCTTAAAAAATTATAGAAGTTACTATTATTATTATATAGGCAATCGTGGACCATCAGAGAATTGTTTTCTAAAACAATAAGAAGAAAAACTGGTCCAAATGAGGGTTACAGGGTATGTAGTATTCCCAATCAAACGCCAAATAACTGATGCTGAATAAAACCAAGTCAATCTTATGGGACCACAAGTGGTTTTTGTGGGTTTTCTCTTAAAATTAGGCTTCCTGGGGCAGAACAAACATCCAGGTGATTATTTTTCTTGTAAATTGTCATTTAGGTGTGGCCGGACAGGGTGGTGTCATTCATTAGGCATGTGGCTCCATTAGAAATTTCAGCAGGACTGACTTCTATTTTCAAGTATGGAGGGACTTAGGTGATGGCAAAAATCACCAATGCTTTAGGGTAACAATTTGCAACTGGTGTGCCATGACACACTGATGTGCTCAAGAATTTTTAAGACAGGCAATACCTAACTATTTGGTCAAGGGTACTGACCTCTTTTCCCTTAGACTGCCAAATAAAAAAAATAACAAGTCAACACAATAGCCGTCTACTGTGAATGAATCAAATTATACTGGGTTTTTGTTGTTTGTTGTCAGATAGGCCAAAAATATATTTTTTGGTGTACTGCAGAATTTTAGTAATTAGTTTATGTGTGCCATGAGAAGTAAAAGGTTGAAAATTGCTGCTTTAGGGCCATCAACCCTATATAGGGCAAATATAAGCAGAATGAGGAATTAGATCATCGCTAATCTTCTCAAGTCCTCTGAGGCAAGTAGTATCTTCTTTATCTCATCAGTGAGCCAACTAAAGCCTGGAGAGATAAAGAAACTTGTCCTGGGCCCACTTGGAAGAGGGGAGAAAGGGGGGCAGAACTAAGTGGGACTGGGATCTTTCAACTGCAGGATTGGAGGTGCTCCTTTCTGTAGTTTGCCAAGTCTTACTGGTCCCTTTTTATGCATTATTAATTATATAAATGGAAATAAAAGCTTGTTGTTTAATTGCATTTCTTTCATTATACATGATATTGGTATTTTCATATTCATATATATATTTCTTTTATACATTTTGTATTTCTTGTTTTTGCCCGCTTTTCAATGGATATGTTCATTTGATTATTGATTTGTAAAAGCTTTTATAAATTAAGGAATTGCTATGCATATTGTATATATTTTCCTAGTTTGTTATTTATTTGTTTTTAAATCATATTTATTTTGCTCTCGGAGTTCTTTTTTTTCTCCTTTTTAAGTTTCAATATGTGGAATTAAGCAAGAACTTTAGATTGTTTTTTCATATAAATAACTGTCTTTGATAGGTTCCACTGAGTAGCATAAATTAAATATCCTACTATAATCTTCAAAATCAAAATTAGTTAATTAAAAGTCTTCTGTACAGAATTTTTTATGTAACGTAAGTATTATTATTAATGTAATATAACAATAGTTTTCTGAAATGACATTGTGATTCAAAATAGTTGTGTTGAGACATATACATTAGGTTTCTAGGTGGTAGCTGTTGAACTTTCCTGATGTAATTTTATCTATTGGTCATGCTCTTCTTCCCCTCTTCATTCAACTTAGAACACAGCTCAGTCTGGGATTGCACTAATAATAGCTTATCCTATATAATCCTATATAATAAAGAGCTAATATGCAAATGCTCATAGTGCCCTTATGCCTTCCCACCGGGGCCGGGTGACCTGCGGCTGGGCTGGGGGATCTGAGTCTGCTTCCCCTACCCTGGCACCACACCAGGGACCTTAGGCCGCAGACCCTGACCAGTGGGGCTTGATGGGAGACTTGAGGTTGTGCCCCCTGCCCTGCAGGGCTTGACGGGGGTGTGGCCAGTGGGTCTGGGTCTCCCATGATTTCAAGGTGCATGCAGGTGGTCGGGGATTTGACTCAGGGTCCAGCAACATGCCCCAGACTCTGACAGAAGGGAGATTTTCATATACATTTTACTAATTTTCTTTCATCTATGACACTTCTATTATAGAGAAAGGGCAAATGGCAATATTAAAACATTTCCTCTAATTAATTCCCTTTCAATGTGCACAAATTTCATGCACTGGGCCACTAGTATTTAATAACATTCTACACTGCACCTAATATAGTAACTTATTAAAAATGAACTCTCAGTTTGTGAATAATTCAAAGACCATAAGGTGGAAAAGGAGAAAAATCTTTTGTTTTTAGTTTTAAATAAAAGCAATCTGAACTATGAAAATATAAACCTAACAGCACGTCAGAGGTTTATTAAAGGATTAGAGCTCTAAATAAGTTTCAAATTTGGATTATTATTCAGATCAAGACAATGAAACATGCTGAGCTCAGAACTGCATAGAATTTAATCTCATTTCCTGAACAAGTTTTTTAGCAGTTTGGAGAGCAGATTTGACCAATAATGTGACTTGCAGACCTCCAGCTACAGTGGACAAGGCTGACAAGGTCCCCGCTGCTGGACTCTGAAATCCATTGCCATGTTTGTGCTGAGACCAACTTTCCTCCTGACTTCCCCAGGTTAAGGGTGGCAGAGAGAGACCAAGGCAGGCTCATTCCTGTGAGACACAGAACTTCACTGATGGGTAACTTGGCTTAAGAACTTTTCTACCAAGAAGTCTTGCCCAACTTTCTTAAGACCACATGGCAGTCTAGGATGTTTCCTTTTCTCTCTTTCTCTTGAGGTCAGATATGTATGCTGGTCTGATACTTTCCCATCTACTGATGCTCTTGTTCCATTTTCTCTCATTGGGTGTTTCCCTTAATTGAATTATTACATGCTTAATTCTATTGTTGGCATCTGCTTCCTAGAGGACATAGACTATCACAGAAATTGCAGAACGATTTTCTTATTTATTGAACCAGAGACATGCATACATGGTGTAGACTGACAGACTTCAGAGGAGAGGTGATGGGGTGGAAGGGATGAAATAAGGTAAAGAGAATAGCTGAAAACATACATGCAGAGGCCATGGGCGCAGACAAGTGTGGTGAGGGCCAGAGGGAGGGGAGGGAACAAAGATAAGGGGAGGAAATGGGGGACATCTATAATAATGCCAATAGCAAAAAATAAATTAAATTTAAAAAAACTCTAGATGATTTATTTCTGATTCGAAGATGCTCTAAGATTCTTAGACTTCCTTCTCCAGTAAATTGCATCAGGGTATATGCACCTAAAAGCATGCATGCAATTTTAGCAGATACATGAGAACTTTGGAAACCATTCACAGCTCCTCTGAAAGTCCATCACACACCTGGTTATGTATTCTCTCAATACATTCCGAATACACTGATAGTTGTCATTGATAAATATTAATTATGTTTTAAGGACTTTTATTTTCTCCTTATAATGCAGGCTGCATACCTATTCATACTTTGAGGTGATATTCAAATTATTTAACAGTCAATCAGGACAACCACAAGCTTCCACAACATATACAGGTTCCCACCCTGTTCATTCTTAACGTCTTTCAATGAAACCAACAATAACTCTTAACTTATACACTTTCCTAAATTTTCATTAAGAAATATTTAATCACTTTTACTAAATGTCAAGGTATGTGACCTTGGGTAGGGAAAAACATCAGAAAGAAAACCCCACAAAAACGAAAGACAAGAAAACTAGCAGTAAAGAGTTCCTCCTAAGAATTAAATGCAAGCATGTCTTACATGGTTTAAGTTTGAGCAGTGGTTTGCAAACCACTATTCTTTACATAGCCAACAAAAGGTTTTCGAGGCAGCCATTTTTAATTGGTCCAGTCCTCATTCATATCTTTTCAAAAACCCTAACAATTTGTGTGGAACTGCATGTCTACCTTCTTGTGTTCCAACTCTTTGGTTCACTTTGTTGTCTTTCCCATATGGTTCAAAAAAGCACTGTGCATAATGCTTTTCTCTAGCGTGCCCTTTGATTCCCAACATTTTTCAGAGGGCCTTGGCTCTACAACCATTACCTGATCATGGTGCTTTCATCTAGGATTAGGTTTTGCACTTCTATTGATCTTCCTCTATGGGGTTGAATGTAGTAAATGAACCTCCTAGCTCCCAACAAATTTGCATGTAATTGCCTGTCCAATCCTACCCACTGAATACCAGGCTGGAAGAATACACTAGCATTAACAGAGCCAAAATGTTTTTCTTTTAAAGGCTCCGTTCTTTGTAAAAGTGGCATATATGGGAAGAACCAGAAAGCTTTCTCAAGATTTGAGAAAATAGTGAGGTTGGGGGATGTCCGGAAATTATTTCCATGCTACCTAAATCATTATAACCTCACACGCACCATTTTGAATGTCTGGAGCTGGCATTAGCCTCTTTTTGACCACTGGCATATTTTATCCTATGTTTGTATATCCCTGCAGAGAACTAAAATACTTTAATGTGCCTTCTCGTAACATTAGTTTCTTAAGATGGGTTTTACAGAGGAGGGATAAACATTTTAGTCTTGAACTATGATTTTGATGGATATAATGATCAAACACATTTAAAGGGTTATTGCTGAGTATTTTTGAATCAAGTTATTTTTTTTATTTGAAGTCAGACTACTGTTTTATTTAATGTGTTATAGGTACCCTCAGACTTCTGATCTGTCACAATGAAAAAGATAGGGAATTTTAAAAGAAGATATAAAATTTACTGTAGAGAGATGTCTGATTTTTATACTTTTCATCACAGTCAGTTACTAAAATTCAGAACTGCCTTGTATCAAGGCTTGATTTTTAATTTGTTTTGAAACAATAACTCTATCACTGTTTGGGTGCACTCTCCTCATTGCCTGTCTCTTCCCAATACAACATTTTGTGTAGCACATACTGTATTTGCTTTTAAAAGTTAGTAATGAATTTAGAAAAACATTAAAGGAAATAAAGCTGAACCTTGCCGTAATTTGAGATCCACTGGGATGTCATAGCTAGGGTCTTGGAACTTCTTTCTTTTAAGTAAACTTTCTTATTCTTTTTTTGGAGAACACAGGAGCGTTGCATTCTGATGGAATATTAGTATGTGACTGGGAGAGGGGTCAAGGGTACTATCTTTTTTTGTCCTGCTAAATCTGATACATTGAAAAGGGCAGCAGGCTAAATACATGCTTTGGAATGATCAAGACGATTTATTTGAGATAAGGTATAGTTTGTGAGGCAATGTTAAAAGGATTTTTTAAATTGTGCTAATGAATGAAGTTGAAGGATATTAGCACTGACAGGAATCCAACTGATATTTAACATCATAATATCATAACTTTTTATACCATTCCTAATGTTAAATTGAGTTTCATTCTTAAGCTTCCTACTCTGGACTAGTTCAAAATGCAATATATTAACATCATATCACAACAATCTATTAGATATGAAAATAGATATCTTTAAATTAATTTAGAATGAAGTTTTCAGAAAATAGAACAAGTTCTATTATTTTAGATTATATCATTATCCCAATAATTATTTTTGTCATTGTTACTCTATTAGTCATGTTAAAAGGAGATCATATGACTAATTATGATACTACCAGGCACTGGGCTAAGTGCTATATGTGTCAATTTATTGGATTTTATAAAAATAGTGAGAATATGAGGTATGGAATAATTCTCCATCATTTTGAAAGGATAGGACAAACATGGCTAAGTGGCGGAAAATGTCCAGCTCTTTGAAATGAGTTCCACACAGTGGGGTTTAGATGCATCACAACTGATATGGAAGTAACTAGCAGAATTACTGCTGGAAATATTTTGAGAATTCATGTGGGAGTGAAATACTTTGAGTTTGAAGATATTGACTAAATCTGAATAAAGGAGACAAAATATATGATTTGAAGTTGCAAACAGAAAACGTGGAAACTTTCTGTAGTAGGTCATTAAAGGGATAGTTTGTGGAGGAACAGTTACCAGGAGCCAGCATGAGTTCACCAATAGTAAGTAATATCAAAGCAGCTTACTTTATGTAAAAAAGGGGCATTTTGGAGATGTAGTATATTTATATTTCTGGATTTGAGTCAAAATAGCAATGCGTGCTTAAAATTCTCAGAAGTTTTGCATGTGCTTTGAATCAATTCTTTTCTAATTTTTTAAAGTCTGATTCAGTAAGTTTCATCTGGGTCTAGGAATTTGTGTTTTTAAAAATTTATTCAGCTTCACTAAGGTATAATGACAAATAAAGTGATAAAATATTTAACGTGTACAACATGATGATTTGGTACATGTATACATCCAAAGGATGCCCTAGCTGGTGTTGCTCAGTGGATAGGCCATTGGCCTCAGACTGAAGGTTGCTGGGTTCGATTCTGGTCAAGGGCACATGCCTGGGTTGCGGGCTCGATCCTTAGTAAGGGGCATGCCAGAGGCATCTGGTCAATGATTCTTTCTCATTATTGATGTTTCTATCTCTCTCCTTTTCCCTTCCTCTCTGAAATCAATAAAAATGTAAAAAACAAAAACAAACAAAAGGATTCCCCCAACCGAGTCAATTAAAACATCTATCACCCACAAATTTCCCATCCTTCTTTTTATTTATTTATTTATTTTAGACTAGGCAAGTCAGGGCTCCTTTATGTTGAAGGGTCCTACCAGGAGCCCTTGATAAATTTAGAAGTAGAACTTGATAGGGAGGAAATAATATTTCTGGTTGACTCAGGAGATGAGAATAATTAAAATTTTTTGATGAGATTAATTTTTTTGATTAAATTTTTTTTTGATGAGAATAATTAAATTTTACTTTTTAAAAATGTTCAATTACACAATAATGTTATCAATTATAGACACCATATTTTACATTAGATCCTAAGACTTTATCTTATAACAGAGTTTATACCCTTTTAGCAACCTCTGCCTATTTCTTCCATTCCTAAGCCCCTGGCAGCCATTTTTACTGTTGTTGTTGTTGTTGCTTTGTGTTTTGTTTTTTTACAATTTCTACCCTTTTCTTTTCTGATTCCACATATGAGTGATATGTGGTTTGCAAATATTTTCTCTGATTCCATAGGTTGCCTTTTCATCTTGTTGATGGTTTCCTTGCTGAGCAGAAGCTTTTTAGTTTGATGTAATCCTATTTATTTTTGCTTTTGTTGCCTTTACTTTTAGAGTCAAATAAAAAACTCATAGTCCTAACTGGTTTGGCTCAGTGGATAGAGCGTTGGCCTGTGGACTGAAAGGTCCCTGGTTCAATTCCAGTCAAGGGCATGTATCTTGGTTGCGGGCACATCCCCAGTAGGAGGTGTGCAGGAGGCAGCTGATCGATGTTTTTCTCTCATCGATATTTCTAATTCTCTATACCTCTCTCTTCCTCTCTGTAAAAAATCAATAAAATTTATTTTAAAAAAACAAACACCAAACTCATTGTCATGATAAGGTTAAGGAGCTTACTCCCTGTGTTTTCTTCTAGGAGTTTTATCATTTCAGGTCTAACATTTTAAGTCTCTAATTTATTTTGAATTGATGTTTATGAATAATAAAATGTGAAGATACAGTTTTATTCTTTCACATGTGGCTATTCATTTTATCAACATCATTTATTGAGGAGGCTATTCATTTCCTGTTGTATATTGTTAGCTCCTCTGTCAAAAATTATTATGCATCTATGCGTGGTTTTATTTACGGGCTCTCGGCTCTGTGCCATTGATCTATGGGTCTTCTTCTATGCCAATATCATACAGTTTTGTGATATAGTTTGAAATCAATAAGTGTGATGCTTCCTACTCTGCTCTTCTTTCTCAAGATTACTTTAGAACTCTTTGCTGATTTGGCTCAGTAGGTAGAGTATTGGTCCATGGACTAAAGGGCCCTGGGCTCTATTCCGGTCAAGTACGTGTACTTAGATTGCAGGTTATATTCCCAGCCCTGGTGGAGGCATGTGCCAGAGGCAACCAACTGATGTGTCCCTCTCACATCCATGTTTCTCTCTGTGCATCTTTCCCTCATCCTTCCACTCTCTCTAAAAAAAATCAATGGGAAAAATATTCTCAGGTGGATTAACAAAACAACAACAAAAGATTGCTTTGGCTATTCAGGGTCTTCATGCTTTCATACAAATTTAGAATTTTTCTTTTATATCTGTGAAAAATACCATTGGGATTTTGATAGAGATTGCACTGAATCTGTAGATCACTGTGGATAATATGGAAATTTTAACTATATTAATTCTTCCAGTCCATGAGCATAGAATATCATTCCATTTATTCTAGTCTTCTTCAGTTTCTTTCATCAAGGTCTTATAGTTTTCAGTGTGCAGCTCTTTCGCCTCCTTGATCCAATACATGCCTAGGTATTTTATCTTTGTTGATGCAATTATAAATAGTTGTCCTAGTTTCTCTTTCTGATAGTCCATTGTTAGCATATAATAATCTATTTGATTTTTCTATTTTGATTTAATACCCTGAAGCTTACTAAAATTTTTAGTGAGTTCTAAATGTTTTTTGGGTGATCTTTAGGGTTTCCTATATATTATATGCCATTTTCAACTAGTGACAATTTTCCTTCTTCCTTTAAGAATTGGATGGCTTCTATTTCTTTTTATTGACTAATTTCTCATCTAAGACTTCAATATTATCTACAATAATAAAAGCATAATATGCTAATTAGACCAACATCCTTCCAGACGACCTTCCAGATGAAGCCAGGGCTGTGAGGGAAGCTCAGGTCCCGGGTGGCAGAGGGAAGCCAGTGCCAACAGCCGGGGGATGGAAGGCCTACTCTTGCATACATTTCATGCATCAGGCCTCTGATGTTGAATAAAAGTGTGAAAGAAAAGACTTTAAGCCCTTCACTCAAATTTCTAATTCAAAGACTTAAAATATAAAAATTCTAGAAAAAAGCATAGTTGTAAATCTTCTTAGCTTTGAATTAGGTGATTGGGTTTTTTTGTTTGTTTGTTTTTTGGTGTGCGTGTGTGTTTTAGATATGATATTATTGAAAGTATAAACAACAAGGAAAACAATAGATGAATTGGACTTTATTGAGATTTAAAAATATTATGCTCCTAAGGACAATATTAAGAAAGTGGAAAGGCAACCCACATAATGAGAGAAATATGCTAATAATGTATGTGGTAAAGGACTTGTTTCCAGAATAAAAAACTCTTACAACTCAATAATAAAAAGACAAGCAACCCAATTAAAAAACAGGTTCATTAAAACATACATATTTTTCCCTAGGCTATACTTACAACAAATTTGTAATTTTAAAAATGTATCTTTGTTGTTGAAAGTATTACACATGTCCTCTTTTATCCCCTCTTTTATCCCCCTCCATCTACCTCACACCCCTCCCCAGGCCTTCAACACCCTATTGTTTGTCCATGGGTTATGCATATGTTCTTTGGTTAATCTCTTCCCGCACCCCTTCCCTCTGAAATAAGGTAGTCTGTGGTTAACATGTCAGCCTGTGCACTGGAGAGAGGGTCCCAGGTTCGATTTCCAGTCAATGGCCTGTACCTGGGTTGCAGGTTCCATCCCAGCCCCGTCCCAACCTCCCCTGATAGGGCCAGTGCAGGAGGCAACCAAGGATGTTGCCCTCACCTAGATGTCTCTCTCTCTTGTCTCTCTATCCCTCCTCCCCACTGCCTTCCACGCTCTCTCTAAATTCAATGGAAAAAAAATATCCTCACTCCTTGGGTAAGGATTAAAATAATAATAATAATAAATAAATTTGTATTTTGAATGACATTTTCACTTGAAGTAATATAAGATAGATATTATGAGCACTTCAAACTACATATGTTCAGAAACATACTTTTCTCGCTTGGTCACAAATTTTAAAGGTGCTATCTCAAGCTTTCTGTGGACATCTATCAGACTTTCCAGTAACAAATCTTGGGAGGGTGTTGCTAATAACAAGAACAGCAAGAAAAACAGTGCCTTTATTTCCCTCTTCTTAAAATTAAACAAACAAAACCCTCACATTTTAAAGTTAAATAAATTCTAACCCATGACACAATTATCAAATTAATTTCACATAGAAAATTCTTGATTTTTGTGTGGTTCCATTTTGTTGAGAGTAATTTTTTTTACTTGCTTTGGAATTGCTAATCCATAGGCACCATGGAAAGCCTAATATAGAGAATCTTTTTATTTGTTTCAAACAGGAATTTTTATTACCGCAGCATCTGTTACAAATTGACAATAGATGGTAACAGAGGTTTTTGTACAGCTCCTACTCTACCGATCCTATGCACTGGACTTGGAAAAGACCTATTATAATATACTTCATATGTATAGTACATTCACATTAAAGCTCACAGTCAGAAATTTCAAAGTAAGCTGGCTCCAACGTAATCAATTAATAGACTTTAAACAGTGCACTGCAGAATTTCCAGTAACCAGATTTATTATATCATGTGCATTACAATGAAATCACATAACTGTCAATTATATTGCTTCATTTCATTAGCAGAGAGGCCTGATATTTTTGTATAGCTAACTGAGAATTTATGGCACTTAGTATACAATTGGACTATAAATTGCTTTATTTTTTTAAAATGCCTGCTTGTGTCATGGTATGATTGACATTTTGGCAGGATTATGTAGAACTCTGGAAATAATGTTTATTACTTAACTGGTGCAAAAAAAATGTTTCTTGTAGAAAAAATGGTAATTGCTTTGGGAATGTGTATGACTTCATGGTTATGGCTGGGAAGGGGATCATTCTGAACTATCTTTATATATTTTCATTAATTACTAAAAATATGTGCTTGTGCATTCATTCACTGTACAAATATTGAATGAATGCCTATTAAATACCACATAGCGGGATAAATACTGTATGTATGGTGGTGAATATAACATATCTGGTTACTGCCATTGGCAAACTAATAGTCCTGTATAGAAATGATAAATAAACAAGAAGCCATGGCTGGTGTGGCTCAGTGGTTGAGCATCGACCCAGGAACCAAGGATCACAGGGTTCGAATTGTTCGATTCCCAATCAGGCACATACCTGGGTTGGGGGTTTGATCCCCATAGGGGGCATGCAGGAGGCAGCCGATTGATAAAGTTCCTCATCCATTTTTCTCTCTCTATCCTTCCCCCCTCCTTTCTTACTTTCTAAAAAATCAATAAAAACATTTTTTAAAAGAAATAAACATGAATGTTTCTTTATGTACATACACACATGCAGGTATTGATTACTAAAATGGGTTGGTGCTAAATCAAGATTTAAAAGAACATGGCAAATATAATTCAGAAAGCCTTTAACTCCCTCTATCAAATAAGGAATATAAAAAGAGAATGGGGAGAAAGAAGTTTTGCACAGACCTTTGTGTGTTCTGTGAGTTCTTCCCCACTTCAACTCAATAAAAAAGACCATTTGAGTTCAGTTCTTCAAGTTAATAAGACTTTCATTCAGACAATCCTGGGAGCTGACATATGTTCTTTACAGTGGGGAGACCTAGTGGATGGTCTATTACCTAAGAAATGTAGTAGGCATGACATGCACGGCTGGCTCCCGTGGGACACCGTGCATGAGAAGTGACTGTAGTGTACAGCCTGCATTATCTGGTATTGCTGAGACAAATGTATGTTTCCTTCGTACTAAATTTGGGCCAAGTGAGAGACAGTATCAGCCTGGAATCATCTGAAATTCTGCCTGACAGCAGATCGTTCCTGAAGAGGCAAACCAACTTCAACAAACAGAATTTAATCTATATCTTGATTTCAGAGGCAGAGATTACGGGAGTCAATGAGCCAGTACATCATCCGCTTCAAGAGAAACTATAGGTGAAAGTTCTCCCAGCGATGGGACTTTCCTAAGAACTCAAGAAAGGACCCATAAGAGAGGTACCTCTGACCATCTTCCTGACTCAGAGAGCAGGATTCCAGCTCACAATGCTATCAATAAAGTGAAAACTTGCCTTTCTTCCATCCTATGTTCTGTGAAGGAGTTAGAAACCACAGATGGGCCAGAAAAAGTAAAAGGGAAAAGTTACTTGAACTTCTGTCCTTGAATTTCCTTGTATTTAAAGATGGAGTTGTCCTGACTGGTTTTGCTCAGTGGATAGAGCGTCAGCCTGAAGACTGAGGGGTCCCGGGTTCGATTCCGGTCAAGGGTATGTACCTTGCTTGTGGGCACATTCCCAGTGGAGGGTGTGCAGGAGGCAGCTGATCGATGTTTCTCTCTCATCGATGTTTCTAACTTTCTATCCCTCTCCCTTAGTCTCTGCAAAAAATCAATAAAATATATAAAAAATAAATAAATGTGATCATACAGTTCAAATAAATTAAAAAACAAAAACAAAAACAAACAAACAAAAAACAGTGACTGACACATATAATGTAATATGCAAGGATTAGGTATCATCTTAAAAAAAGCAGCAGTACCCAGATACAGTATCAAAGAAAAAAAGGGAGATGGTTGCAAGTAGTGTCAAACATACAAGAAAAATGAGGGAGGTCAACAGATGAAAAAATAATGAGTTAATTCCAAATTGCTTCTGCTTTGGACTGCAATCTGGACACACAGACCAGGTTAAAGGGAGGTAAAACTGTCAGAAGTAATTCAAACAGGGTAGGAAACATAATAATATACAGTTCTTCAGAAAGTTCATAATTCTGTGTTTAATACATGATTTCAATGCTCCACACTGGTTTTCCTCTGGAACTTTAAAAGTAAATTTGGCTTGACACAAAACAAATATTTTCAGTGTTATTCAATTATTTCGCCTAAAATAATTATTTCCCTCCCTTTATTGTAAACACTAACTTCCAATGAATGAAGTACAGCATTGTTAAAGAGAAAGGGTGCTGCTTGTCTTTGTTAAATGATAGACATAGTAGCAGGAGCACATTTCCTTAAATAAATCCAAGGTTCACCGCCACACTTGCTCATCCTTAGAAGCACCCTATTGATGTCATCATGTAGAGTGGTTGTTTTCAATGACTTTTTAGTAGGTGACTCACTCCCATTTCCACTCAACACTTCCCCATGGAGTTGTGTCTCCTGGTATAGGGGCAAGGACTGCAGAACTGTTGGGAGAAGAGATATGTAGTTTGAAAAACTCCAAAATGATTCTGTAATGGGTTACCCACTTCCTTGCACTTCCCACACATCAATCAATGTCCCTCTAATCCCACTGCCATCTCTATACACACTTGGGAGACAGATGGTGAGTGTCCAAGATGACATAATGAATTAATGTCTTTTTTTATGTTAAGAGAAATGAGATTACTACAACTCACTTTAATTACATTTTTATTAAGATATAATTCATGCAGCATACAAGTTACTCATTTAAATAGGATAGTGGTTTTTAGTATAGTCACAGATATGTGGTACCACTCCTAAGGTCAATTTCAGAACTTTTTCATCACTCAAAGAGAAACCCTGACTTTGTAGTTATCACCTCCTACCCCCTCTATCTCCATCCCCACCAGCCTTAAACAAACCAACCACTAATCTACTTTCTGTCTCTATAGATTGCCTATTTTGGAAATTTTATATAAATGGAATCACATACTACGTTGCCTTTTATGACTGGCTTCTTTCGCTTTGTAGAATGGTTTCAAGTTTCATCCATGCTGTATAATACATCAGTACTTTGTTCTTTTTATTGCTGAAAACTATTACATCATCTAAACTAATAAAAGCGAAATATTAAAATTAACCGTTTCTCCGAGACAGGGTAAGCCACGCCCACCAGCCAATCAGAGCGGCTGTATGCAAATTAGCCCAGCCAACATGGCGGCCGCCACTCACGGACCTGAGTAAACAGCCCTTTCCATTGCGGCAGCAGCGAAAGTGAAGCTGCGCCCCTCAGCTCAGC
>PVJC01032757.1:0-19752 GCA_004026665.1 Murina feae
TGGAACCCTCGGGGGATGCCCACCTGCTGGCGTGCCTGACCAGCCTGGGTGAGGGGCTTTCAGGCTGCCCACAGCTCCCATTGACCCAACGTCCCAGCAAGGCCGGCTGGACACAGGTTCTGGAGTTTTTTCTCCTATAATTGATACTGTTCCTTGAAGGCCTGGGGTTATCTCCTATAATTGATACACTGTTCCTTTAAGGCGGCCTTCTAACTAACGAAGCCTCCTCTGCTTCACCTCGCAGCGTCTATAATGAAACAATTGTTACTTTTACTGGTTAGGCCAGAGCTGCTCTTTCCTTCAGCTCCGGAGGATTCTATGATTGCTACATTGTTTCAAAACTGCTAGAGGCAGTTTAATCGGAGCTGAGCGGAGGGGCGCAGCTTCACTTTCGCTCCTGCCGCAATGGAAAGGGCTGTTTACTCAGATCTGTGAGTGGCAGCCGCCATGTTGGCTGGGCTAATTTGCATACAGCTGCTCTGATTGGCTGGTGGGCGTGGCTTACCCTGTCTCGGAGAAACGGTTAATTTTAATATTTCGCTTTTATTAGTTTAGATAGGTAAGATATATTTATAAGAGGTCCTATGAGAGGACTTTTTTTGTTTTTATTTTTTGTTTTAACTCTACGTATATTTGTATTGTTTGAGTATTAGAAATGACCAAACCAATCTAAAGAGAAAAAAAGAATTCTCCTGACTCTAAAACTTCTAGCCAGTGATTGGACTTCAGAGATTTTGGATTATTTACATCTGATTTCTAGCTGCAGTAGAAACCTTTGGTGATTGTCTGCACTGCTCATCACACCTTATTTCTTTAAGAATATTATTCTTCCCATCCTTATTCCCTTACTTCCCAGAAGTCCAGGTCCTTGGCAGTCATGTGTTTGGTAAAAGACCCTGCCTCCCTGTCAGATAAAGGGTCCTCTCTCATCACGATTCGTATGGGCACTGAAAAGGCCTAGCATATTTTGTTTTGTTTTTATATATTTTATTGATTTTTTACAGAGAGGAAGGGAGAGGAATAGGGAGTTAGAAACATTGATGAGAGAGAAACATCGATCAGCTCCCTCTTGCATACCCCCTACTTGGGATGTGCCCGCAACCAAGATACATGCCCTTGACTGGAATCAAACCCGGGACCTTTAGTCTGCTGGCTGACGCTCTATCCACTGAGCCAAACCGGTTAGGGCTGGCGTAGCATATTTTGGCTTATGCACTTGATCTGAGTTATTCTGATTCAGGAGCTTTGGGACAACTAATTTCTCTCACATACAGAAATAAGTAGAGAAAGCCAGACAGCAGAAAGGGGAGAAAAAACACAGAAAAGTACAAATTGAAAGACCATGTGGGCAGAAAAAAGGAAATCAAATATAACAAAAATGAGACAGCATCTAATCTAATAAAAGAGTAATATGCAAAGTAACCCTCCGTTACACCCACAAGCCATGCCCACCAACCAATCAGGAGCAAGTATGCAAATTAACTCAACTAAGATGGCAGCAGCCATGTGGGCCCTGAGCTCTACTCAAGGCTACAAAGTTTCAGTTATAGAAGATAAACCCCAGATACCTGCTTCCAGCCAGGCACCCCAGTAGGGACCCGAACCCTGACGGGGCTGTGGGCAGATTGAAACGGCTCTCTACCCCTCACCCAGGCTGGCCATACCCCCATGGGATGAGGGTCCTCATTGGGGGGCTTGGCAAGCCTGCAAACAGCCATCAGCCCCTCACCCAGGCTGGCCAGGCACGCATGCATCTGGACATCCCCCAAGGGGTCCCAGACTGCGAGAGGGCATAGGCTGGGCTGAGGGACCACCCTTCCCCTCCCCCCCCCCCGAGTGCACAAATTTTTGTGCACCGGGCCTCTAGTAAACAATAAAGTAAGCTAGAGAAGAGCTGAGTAGCTCCTAAACGTTTTTAAATTCCCTAGTCTGGTACCTTTTGTGGTCTATCAACATTCAAGGATGCAATTATGTATTATTATAATAACTAGAGGCCTGATGCACAAAAATTTGTGCACTTGGGGGGGGGCCTCTGCCTGGTCTGTGCCCTTTCGCAGTCTGGAACCCCTCAGGGGATGTCCACCTGCTGGCTTAGGCCTGCTTCCCAGCGGAAAGGGCCTAAGTTGGCAGTCAGACATCCCTCTGGCAGCCCGGGAGCCCTCTGGGTATGTCCACTTGCCAGTGGGGAGCAGGCCTAAGCTGCAGTCGGACGCTGCTGAGGAGGCAGGAGAGGCTCCCACAACCACCATTGTACTGGCAGCCATCAGCCTGGCTTGTGGCTGAGCAGAGCTCCCCCTTTGGGAGTGCAATGACCACCAGGGGCAACTCCTGCATTGAGCGTCTGACCCTGGTGGTTAGTGTGTGTCATAGTGACCAGTCATTCCCAGTGGTTCTGCTATTAGGGTCAATTTGCATATTACCCTTTTATTGTATAGGATTATATAAGATAGAGGCCTGGTGCATGGGTGGAGGCCAGCTGATTTGCCCTGAAGGGTGTCCTGGATCAGGGTGGGGTTCCTGCTGGGGTGCCTGGCCAGCCTGGGTGAGTGACTAATGGCTGTTTGCAGGCTGGCCACAGCCTCTTCAGGGAGGGGGTCCCTGCAGGGGTGCATGGGCAGCCTGGGTGAGGGGCTGATGGCTGTTTTCAGGCTGACCCCAGCTCCCATTGACCCAACGCCCCAGCAAGGCTGGCTGGAAGCAGGTTTCTGGGGTTTATTTATCTTCTATAATTGAAACTTTGTTGCCTTGAGCGAAGGCCACAGCTTGCCTAGGCAGGCAGTTTCCTCCATTGCTGGTATAACGAAGCCTCCTGTTTGCTTCAGCTCCGTGGCTGCCAGCTGCCATCTTGGGTGGGTTAATTTGCATATATTTGCTCTGATTGGCTGGTGGGCGTGGCTTAGGTGTATCAGAGAGAGAGTTAATTTGCATATTACTCTTTTATTAGATTAGATTATCCCATTTTCCTTAAACTAGATTAATTAAGATATTTGATTTTTTCATCCTAAATAGGAATCCAACAGGCATAGGGAAACTGTCATACTGAAAAGAAAGAGATAGTTGGGATTGTGCATATATAAAACAGCTCTAAGAAAGCATAATTTAGTATTTTAACACCATGTTCAGAGTTTATATTTAATGGGAGGCATAGCATGAACAAACATTATGTTGAGGTTGGGTAGAGGTTGAAGCATGTGGACTGATTAGGCAAAAACAACTTCCCCAAAATTCTAGAATTAATCTTCCTAGAAAATAATTACGTTCATTTGCTCAACACATATTTTTTGAGCAGTTACTAAATACCAAGTATTTTTGTAAGTGTTGGAGATAGAGCAGTGAATAACAAGAGGCTGTACCCACATGGAGCTTAAGTTCTAGTCGGGGGCAGCTGGGCAATAATAAGCAAATACAAAACATAGGTGAGTGCTATAAAAAGATAAATTAGAGTCAGGGTTAGAGAATGTCTGGGCAGGTATTGTGGTTTTATTTTTAAAATGTATTATTTATTGATTTCAGAGAGGAAGAGAAAGAGAGAAATAGAAATGTCAATGCTGAGAGAGAATCATCAATGGGCTGCCTGCTGCACGCCCCTCATTAGGGATTGAACCCGCATCCCGGCATTTGCCCTGACTGGGAATCAAACTGTGGCCTCCTGGTACATAGGTCGACGCTCAATCACTAGCAACACCGTCTGGACTGTTTTACATGGGTAGGTCGAGAGAAAATCGGCTGATATATAGTGTAGCAATGAACACAACTAACACTCAGATCTTGGTTTCTAATAAAAGAAACCAGGGATCTTAGCACAAAAGGCTGATCCTAAATCTGGGCTTCTGGGGTTGGCACTAGCATCCTTTGTTCACTAGTCCTGACCATTAGTAGTGTCTCCAGATACTGTAAAATGTTCCATAGGGGACAAAATGACCACTGGTTGAGAACCATATAGAGGCAGATGTGCAGAAAATTACAATGGCACAATATAATAAGGAGCAGTGGGAACACAGAAGAAGGAGTTGCTGAACCTGTTTACATATTGGGGAAAGATTCACAAAGGAGGTGCCATTGGAACTGAGAATTTGTTTGCTATTTTTTGAGTAATTATCATGAGCCAGAGAACAGGTAATGTTTTACGTTTATTTTTTCATATAATTGAAAATTTAAAAGCAGCTATTTTACAAGTGAAGAAATTAAAGTCCAAAGCGACAGTCACTTGCTTAGATTGCCTGAGCTGGTCTTGAAGAGTCCAGTCTACCATGTGGATAGAGGCTTTAGCTTTGAGGGATGGACATCGGCTGATACTACTCAAATCAAGACTGTCTCAAACACTGCTTTTTTTGTAAAAGTGCAATACCATTTCACTTTAAAATTTCCCATTGAATTCTGGGTCCTTGAGAGTAGGAACCATAAGTGTTCATCTTATGTCTCCTTTCTAGTGCGGGGCTTGCCACATTATAAATGTTTGGTAACTGTTTGATGAGTGAGTAAATATTAGTTTAGTCCATGAAATTTCCCAACACAGATTATAGAAATAGAATTAACTCATACTTTCTTTTGGTCAAATTGCTATCCTACAAGCAACTCTAGTGGAGAGCTGACCAGCCTACCTCTAGTAGTTTTTAGTCACTCTGCCTCAATATTTAACTCAGCACCACAAAAGAGTAGTTGGCTGGTGTCAGTGACATCTTCAGACTGATTATAGCTAGTAAATAGCATTTTGCCATGGGTTAGAGCTGTAAAAGGTGTTCTCTAAGAAAAAACATTTCACATCTCTGATATTGAAATGCAGAATGTATTGCTACTGATTTCCATAAATAATGCCACTTATGTACATTTGACAATGTTTTCATCCAGTATGATTCTTTATAATTTAAAGACAAATTTACCCAGACTATGAAAGGTGTGTGTGTGTGTGTGTGTGTGTGTGTGTATATATATATATTTTTTCCCCCTTCCATTTAAATCCTTTACATTTTTATCCCAATTTCCTTTTGGGAGGGAGGACAAAGGGGTCTTCTTGCATATTAAACAAAACAAAGGAAAAACAAATAAAAAAAACACCCTGTTTCTTGGGTTTCTTTTCTTTTTCCTACAACTTCTAGATCTTCTATTTGCAGTTGCTATGAAATTTTAAGTGTATTGAATTAGAAGTTGCTCTCTCTGGTTTCAAGACTCACTTTCTTTCCATCCTTTGCTAAAATTCTGGTTTAATTAAAAAAACAGTAGATCATAGTTAAATAAAACTGTACCCAGGATAACCCTAATTTCCATATGCAGATTTATCTGCACTGACAGCCACCCCCCTTACCCACACTCTCTCTCGCTCTCATTCTCCTTCCCCTCCTCTCCATCTCCCTATTGCATTGTGTCTGACTGATTTTCAGAGCACCTTCACTGTTTCCTATTCTCATTCCCTTTCTGTAAAATATCTAGACAGGAAGGAGGTGGCTACAGAGGCTGAACAAACAATCTCATATTCTGCCTGCAATGTCATCGTTTCTTTCCCCCATTTCAGGGGCTGAAGTTGCCCGGGGAAGGGGATGCAGAGGAGCTGGAAAGGAAGAGGGGAGCTCTCCAAGCAGCTGCGGGCAGGGGTAGGGACTGCCGCCAGATGTGCCTGCCTCTCTGGGCTTTAATGTGAAAGGGGCAGCAGAAGGAAATATTGGGAGACAAAAGCCCTGGTTTAAATGATCATTTTCTTTATTTAACATGGCAGCAGACACTCTCTGCGTAGGATCATCATGCCGAGCATAAACTGGACTTTCCCACTTGCCTGGCAGGAGTGAGACAGATCACTGTGTGCTAAATGAGCATCTGAGGTAAGACCTACTCAATTTTCTTAAATATATGTTTCAGCCTCTATCACAACCAGCATAATGGGGGCAAATCTGTGTTAATCTGCTTCTAAAGAGCCCAGAAAATAAACAGAGATACAATATATTTTAACTCAATTTGGGGAGATGAGTTACTTTGTCAATTCTGTGTGTGCTGTTTATTTTTTAGTAAAAATATTTGGTTTAAGAATAGACTAGTGTCATCATATTCCACCACTGATATAATACTGATGTTTAGACTCTTAAAAAAAACTTTGCAAAGAGACAGCTACAGATGCATGTGCTGTATTTTTAGCTCCCATACAAATATTAGAAGTCTTATTAAAATGATAGGTGTTTTTTTTTTTTTTTAAGCAGAGAAGGAATGAATGCTGCATAATTAAGTACAGTATTTAATTTGGCTGTTGTGAAGCAAAAGAATAAGGTAATAATTTTTATTGTACTAATCAGTCTCAAGATGTTCTCTGTGTTAATTGGGTTAAAAAAATTGCAGTACTTATTAGAAATTCTAATTTCACAATGCAGCACTGACAATAAGCTCAGCCAGTGAATTATTCACATCTTTAATTTGCTCACTTAATGACAGTGTTCTGTAATCAGAGTGCAGAGACTGCTGCCTATGCATTATGTATGATGCTCAGGACTTAAATGCAGGACATTATGAAGCTCTCAGTGGTTCAGTAATTAGTTTTCCACAAGACAGGATTTAGATATTCACAGATAAAAGTCCACAGTTGGATAATGCCAAGGTTGCAACACAAAATAACAAAGAAAAGGAAGCTCAAAGTTTAGACAGAAACTTTTTGTCTCTCGGGCCTTGTCCACCATGGAAACAGAATCATGCCACCTGAAATAGTTGCCTAGCTCTGATCACATGTTTGAAAACTGGTTTTGAACAAAGTTGTAGCAGGCAAGGCACTTGAACAATTTCATTGGACCTGAGGGGAAAGATAAAATCTTTTTAATTAGTGTTCACAGAAGCCCTGCAATATATCCTCCTAATATGTGTGTAGTATGCATAGCAGGCATTCTCAATGTGCTTTGTAACTTAGTTAGTGCAAATGCAAATCAGGTTACAATAGTGTTTGGCTGTAATTGTGTTTGTAAAAGGGTGACATGCCCAAATGGAGATTGAGCTTGCTCGTGGTTTTGTTCCAATTGCTTCTGAGGGGAGGTTTGAAAATCAAATGAGATATTAAGTGAATCTGGGCATGAAAGGAAGTAGATCTGAATTGTCAGTGAAACTTTGGAATTTCTTACACTTGTCAGTTCAGAGTTGTCAGTTTTTCTTTAATGATACTAAGGTTGTTCTGTCACAAACGATATAACCTTATAGCCTACTCTGAACCATTAACAATACTTTTCAAATTTACACTAAATTTGGGAAATGTTTCACAGTATTAACTCTATAGTTTAAGGATTAAATTGAAATCTTTAACTATAGTGACTTTTAAATTTTTTTTTAAAAAGAACATGCTGCTTGGTAGATTATATTTTTGAGGACTTTTAAACAACTACCTCTTAAAGCTTAGAACATTTTTTTAAAGGAAGTTTACTTGTGAAATCAATAGGCAAATGTAGTGTTTAGTAAAGGAATAAACTAGTCAAATAAAAAATTACATTCCACCATAATTTGAAATATCCTAAATTGAAAAATTTGTTACACTTCCAAATTTGACTTCTAACTTCTAGGACTAAAAAGTTTCTTAAACAAAAGAAAAATAGTTTTTTTAAAAAATATATGTTTTGGAAGCTATTACGTTTGTGTTACTTGAACATACTTTTTGGGAAAGAACACTTGGTTGGGGAGTAATTATGATATTGGGCAGCTGAGGGTAATGTGGTAGCAGTGGTGCTGGTGATAGCTCAAATAAATGGTTGGAAATTAGGAAATTTGAGTTCTAGTCCCATTTCTTCCATAAACCAACTAAGTGACTCTGAGCAGTTAAAATAACTTCCCATTTCCTTATATGTCAGACAGGAATGGAAACATTTCTGTAAAGTTTGGAAGATGGGAAGAATGAAAGTTTTTTGAAAATTTAAAAGCACTAGATGAAAATAAGGAAGCTTTTAAAATATTAACATAAAACTAAATGTGTTTCTTGAATCTGTATTGTTTGTTATGACAGATATTAGTTCAGATTTGCAATACTCTAAATACAAAATGTCGAGATATTGTCAAGTAAATCAATTTACAACTAATGAAAATAAGCTATGAAAAATGTCCTTCTTAGGTATTTGAGAGAAAACAAGATCCTCTCATAAACATCAATTTAGTGTCCCCACTCCAAAAAAGTTAGCAGTCATCTTGCTTTGGACAATTCTTTCACCCATCACTTAGGAGACACTTATATGTTAATACACTAAGAAGTCTTATGTCTGGAATGTCTGCCAGTCACTAAGATTTCACTAAAGATTCTTTTTAGATTATGAGTCAGATTAAAATCATTTATACCACTAGAATTTTGGTGCACTTTTCCTCTCCAAAAAAAATCAATCAATAGATGAACCAATCAATCAGTAATTGATTACCCATTAATTAATTTCATCATTATTTAAGAACTTAAAATGCTATCAAAAGTAACATGCTATCTCTCCCTCTTTTTTAAAATATGTTTTAATTGATTTTTAGAGAGAGAGGAAGAGAGAGGGATGGAAACATTGATGAGAGGCATTGATTGGCTCTCTCCTGCACGCCCCCTATTGGGGATTGGGCCCGTAACCCCAGGCATGTACGCTGACTAGAAATGGTGTCTGTGACCTCTTGGTTCGTGGGTCAGTGCCACATTGGCTGGGTCTCTCCCTTGTTTTTATGAGGCAATTATCTCCATATTCCAGATGAGAGACTGAAGCACAAACAAGACAAACACAGCTGGTGAGTGGTAGTGTTGCAATTAAACCTGCTCCAAGTCCTGAGGTCTCAACCAATAGACTATATTGTCAGTTCCCACAGCCCTATGCTAAATGCTGAGATAAGGTGATTGAGATTCCTGCACTCAAACTGTTCACAGTGGTAAAGCTTGAATTTCTCCCACCTGCTCAGATGTAGGTCAACACTTTTGCTTTTCACAGTATGGTCTACAGACCAGCAGACTGGGACCAGGCTCAGGTCTTTGCAAACTTTGATGTGACTTTTAAGTCATCTGAGGATTTGGTTAAATGTAGAATCTGATTTATTAGGTCTGCGAAGGGTCCCAAGATGCTTTCCAAACAAGTTACAAGGTGATGCAGTGTTGCCATTTGGAGGTGTCTCCATTTGATGAATTCTAGAATTAGTCTTATTTCCTCCAAGTTTGGTACTCGGTGTGTCTAGGGCAGGCCCATTAAACCTATTTCCTTACTGAGTCTTACTCTTCTTGTAATTCTGATGTTTTATTTATCCAGGCAGACCTTGATTTTCTGACTTTGGCCTTCACTGCCCTGAGTCTCAGTCTACATAGTTGTGGCCCTGGCTACCTGTTCATCTCTGGCTTAGACTTCTGTGGCTTTGACTCCCAGTTACTAGTTTTGGCTGTTCTCTCTCTGTGTGGCATAAGCCTGGTTGAGCATCTTCATTCCCTTTTCTGCATCAGAATTCCCATGATTCTTATTACAAATCTCCAAGCCTTCTTAACATCACTTCTATAGATTCTGATTCTGTAAGCCTGGGATGGGTCTTAGGAATTTTATTTATTTATTTTAATTTTTAAAAAATCCTCACCCAAAGATATGTTTATTGATTTTATTTTATTTTTTATATATTTTTATTGATTGCAGAGAGGAAGGGAGAGGGAGAGAGAGATAACAGTGATAAGAATCATCGATCAGCTGCCTCTTGCACACCCCCTACTGGGGATGGAACCTACAACCTGGGCTTGTGCCCATTGACCAGAATCGAACCTGGGACCCTTCAGTCCATAGGCTGATGCTCTGTCCACTGAGCCAAAATGCTTAGGGCTGTTTATTGATTTTAGAGAGAGGAAGGGAGAGAAAGAGAGAGAGACATCAATTTGTTGCCTTCCTCCTGTATGCACCAGACTGGGGATGGAACTGGCAACTAAGGTATGTACTCTGACCAGGAATCGAACCCACAGCCTTGTGGTGTATAGGATGATGCTCCAAGCAACTGAGCCACCCAGCCAGGGCAGGAATTTTATTTTTTTTATGAAGCTTCCTAATTGATTCTGAGGGGTAGGTCATGCTGAAAAAAACTCCGTTGGGAGATTCTGCTATGCCCTGATGAGATGGGAACCCTTTGGAAAGTGATACTGGCACAGCTTGGGTTCAAGTCTGCCATGTACTGGTAACATTTTCTCTATGCTTCTATGTTAGCAATGGGAGCAGAACATAGGATTTAAAACGTTGCTGAGCGATTGCCATTTAAGTTGGTTAGCCAATGAATGAATAGATCTTTTTTCAAGTCAAAGGAATAGCATATGCAAAGATAGAGATAAAAATGAGATAGGTACTTAATACTGATAAGTCCATTTTGACAAATGTGTTTCTTTTAAGACAAGGAATAGAGGAGTAGGAGATAAAATTATAAAGGTAGGTACCTTCATTTTTAGAACTTTGTGTGCTAAGCCAAAGAGTTTACACTTCATGCTACACAGAATTATCATAAGTTAAGGTGGAATGCGAGGTAACCAGATGTGTGTTTTGGAAAAACCATCTTGGCATTGAGTCGTATGAATGCTGTGGGGCAAGACTGAAAGCAAAGAGACAGGTACTTTTGTTAATGAGGTAAGTGGAATGGGAAGGGATGCTTTCCTTAGGCCACACTCCTGGGTCCTGAACCTACCTTCTGTGGCCTTCCCTCCTTCTCTCCCTCCCTCCCTCCCTCCCTCCCTCCCTTCTTTCTTTCTCAAATGTGTTTATTGATTTTAGAGAGAGAGGAAGGAAAGAGAGAGAGATAGAAGAAACATCAATTTGTTGTTCCACTTATGCTTTCATTGTTTGCTTCTTCTATGTGCTCTGACCGGAGATCAAACCCACAACCTTCGTGTATTGGGACTATACTCTAACCAACTGAGCTACCTGAACAGGGCCTGATGATGATTCTTTATCACACTTATTTTTTATAGTAATAGCTTGCAATTTAGACCTTATAAATGACATGGCCTTGAGAATTCAGGGAACTCAAAGCTTTTAGAGTCATTTCTAGTTCTTCCTTCTCCTGATTATTTTACTTTATAGTTCAGAGATAGCCAGCTCCAGGGTTCTTCCCTCAGGAACTGCTTAGAGCTTTAAAAGCAATTATTTGGGAGTAAAATCTTCTACAGTGTCCTAAGAAAACCTTGAAACAAGTTAATGAGCAACGGCCAGAATATCAATGGTTGGGAGCATTGGATCTCTTGAGTGCATTGCTATTACCCAAGCTCAAAGAGAGACTTTGTATAGTCCATTAACCTTGACCCAGCTGGCTTTTAATATATATATATATATATTTTATATATATATATATATATATATATATATATATATATATATATATATATTATTGATTTCAGAGAGGAAGGGAGAGGAAGAGAGAGAGAGAAATGTCAACAATGAGAGAGAATCATTGATTGGCTCCCTCCTGCATGCCCCCTACTGGAGATCGAGCCTGCAACCTGGACATGTGCCCTTGACTGGATTTGAACCTGGGACCCTTCAGTTTGCAGGCCAACACTCTGTCCACTGAGATAAGTCGGCTAGGGCCCAACTTGCTTTTAGTTTTGCCTCTGAACTTGTAGTGTTAGAGTGATAGCTCAAGTCTACTTTCTTTTTATACGTCAGCACAGATTTATTGCTTCACCAACCTTCATCCACTCACATCTACATGGAGAGTTCATTTATTTATAACAACTATACATATTGCATCATAGATCATATTTTGGGAATAGTAATACCTTCTCTTAAATGTGATAAGATATTTCACCCATTTTAAAATTTTATTTAAATTAATTTTTTGTTAATCCTCACTCAAGAATTTTTTTTCTATTGAGAATGCAGATGAAACACTTTGTCAACTCTTTGACTATACAGTATAAATTGTTAGTACATGTGTTGTACTGACAAGGTTATGAGCTCTTTAAGAAAAGATGTTGAGCTCTGGCCAGTGTGTCTCAGTTGGTAGGTGTGTCATTCTGTACACCAAAAGGTCATGGATTCGATTCCTGGTCAGGGTACATACCCAGGTTCCTGTACGCTGGTCAGGGCGCATGCAGAAGGCAACCAATCAATGTTTCTTTCTCACATGGTTGTTTCTCTCTCTCTCTCTCTCTCTCTCTCTCTCTCTCTCTCTCTCTCTCCCTCCCTCCCTCCCTCCCTCTCTAAAAAGCAATGAAATGTCCTTGGGTGAGGATTTTCTTAAAAAGATCAAAAGATGTTGTATATCTTTGAAACCCTAAAGCTTTATAAGATTAAACGACTATTAAATAAAAGTTGGACACAAACAGCAGCATGGTGGTTCCCTCCCTCCCTCCCTCCCTCCCTCCCTTCTTTTCTTTCTTCCTTAATGAGAGTTAAGATAAGAACTGATATGAAAGAATCATGTAGAAAATTTGTGTGTGCACACACACACACACACACACACACACACTAGGGGCCCGGTGCACAAAAATTTGTGCACTTAGGGGAGGCGGTCCCTCAGCCCGGCCTGTGCCCTCTTGCAGTCTGGGACCCCTCGGGGGATTTCCACCTGCTGGCATGCCTGGCCAGACTGGGTAAGGGGTTGAGGGCTGTTTTCAGGCTGCCCAGAGCCCCTTCAGGGTTCGGGTCTCTAGTGGGGTGCCTGGGGGATTTATTTAACTTTAGTAATTGAAAATTTTTTCCTTGGTCCCCTGCTTGAAGTCTGGGTTGCCCCTGGCAACCCAAGGTTCCAGCCTGGCAGGTATCTGGGGTTTGTTTATCTTCTATAATTGAAACTTTGTGGCCTTGAGTAGAGCCCAGGGCCCACAGGGCCCTGGCTTCCTCCATTGCCCGGGCAACTCCAGCTCCATGACTGCTGCCATCTTAGTTGAATTACTTTGCATATGTGCTCCTGATTGGTCTGTGGGTGTGACTTGTGGATGTAATGGTGTGAGGGTTAATTTGCATATTACTCTTTTATTAGATTAGATTAGATTAGATTAGATACCTCACACCCCCCCCAGGGGCAGTTTTATTAGCTCCACTATATGATGAGGAAAGGAAGGCTCAGAGAAGTGAAGTAACTTAACTGAGGTCACATAGAAACCAAGTTCCAGCTTATTTGGTCTGTTAAGCCCATTCTATCAACCTCTCCCTGTCATATTTCCCGCCCTCTGTCTGCACAGAAACTTCGGGACTTTGGCCTGTGCAGAGTAGCTCAAACCTCTCCCAGTTCCTTGTATGGAGGTGAATGGCATGGGCCCTATTAAAATTTAAATTAAAATTTTTTTTATTGCTAATTTGTTCTCTGTACCCATGAGCTTGGTGGTTTTTTCTGTTTGTTTTAGATTTCACACATAAGAGAGAGCACATGGTATTTGTCATCTTTCTTTGCCTTATTTCACTTTGCATACTGTCTTTGAGGGCATTATTGCTGGCTGGCTGTTGAAGACTTCTAAGGCCAGCTTCTGAGGCCACCTGCATTCCTTGGCTTAAAGTCCCCTTCCCCATCTTCAAAGCCTACAATGTCAAGTCAGATTCCCTCTGTGCTTCAAATCTCTCATTCTCCCATATTGCTTCTCTAACCCACGCTTCTGCCTCCCTCTTCCAATTTCAAAGACTCATGCAATTAAGTGAGCCTACCTGGATAACCACTTATGTAAAGATCCTTAACTTGGTCATACCTGCAAAGTCCCATTTGTCTTTAAGTAATATATTCGCAAGTTCCAGGGATTATGAAGTGAATGTCTTAGGGGGCCATTATTCTGCCCATCATAGTCTATAACTGACAGCATTTGCCTATATTATGGTTCCATATTTTAGCCTTTTTCTTAGCCTCAGTTTTCCAGTCTCAGAACTCTGTTAGGCATTTTATTCCGCTCCTTTGTCAGCTTAGTTGTTCTACAATATAAAGTCATTTTCTTCCCAATTTGTTTTAATTCAGTTAGTCAATTCAATTCAATAAGATTTTATTGTCTACTGAAAGCAGTCCTGGTATAAGGTAAGGTATTGCGTTTGTAATTTTCTTGTAAAGGTAAGATGTATTCACATGATTAGAGAAAAATGCTAGAAGATATAATCAACACGTGTACATAACAGACAAGAGTGCTGGAAGGGGAAGAATAGTATGTACTGGTGGGATTAGGAAAGCAAGATTGTGCTTCTGTCTGGCTGAAGTAACTTATAGGATATGATTTAAGGACAGTGGTCAGGTTTTTCTGCTTGAAAATAATCTCCTGACATAGGTTGAAATTAGTTGCTTTACTATGTCACTATTAGATCTGCTTAGCATCCACTTTCACCAAGTCATCCTATGGAACTCTTGCTCAGGGTATCTATATTCTTAATTGTTCATTTAACTACTGAGTATTAATCTCTATACTTTAGTCTGAATCAACTCTTTGTAGATCTTTAAACAATATTTTCCCCTTCAAATTTATTGCCAAACTAATCTGATAGGGTTTTTAGCATCAGGCATGTTAGGATTTCAATAGCATGTAAGTGGAATAAGTCAGACAAGGCTTGGAAAACTGACCTGGACCAGGACTCCTTTTACTAGCCATAAGTCTTTATTCCATTGTTTAAGGCAAGTAGTTCAAGTCTGAATACCAGGAACATCACAGAAGTTCTTAAAAGGAGGAGTAGGGCCCTAGTCAGGTGGCTCAGTTAGTTGGAGCGTCGCTCCACACACCAAAAGGTTGTAGGTTCAATTTCCAATCAGGGCATATACCTAAATTGTGGATTCGATCCCCAGTTGGGGTACATATGGGAGGCAACTGATTGTTGCTTCTCTCTCACATCAGTCTTGTTCTCAGTCTTCTCCTCTCTCTCTAAAATCGTATCTTTGGATGATGATTAAAAACAAAGGGGACCTAGTCATAAAGTATCTGGAGTGAGTAGATAATTATTATTTACTTAGAAGTAAAGTAGCTTGTTTCTGGAAGAATAGACACAGATAGAACCAGAACCTCAGTTAATGGCTGAGGAGACAGATTATCTAGGTATCCCATTAGGGAGACAAGAAATAGTCATAATGTTGGCATTTCAGGTCAAGGTATTAGAATTTAGGATAGGGAGCTTGCATACCGGGTGAAAAGCATGGCTGAAATTCAGAAATAGAGGCTTGGAAGGGATTGTGGGACAGAGGGTTCAGTCTCAGGCTTGGGAATACTAGAGTCAGAGAAGATATGAGTTTAGGCTGACAGACGAATTCCAGACCTTTAGGACCATGACTCTAATGTTCAGTTGGGTCTCATTCTAATTGGCTCAGGCCCAGCAGGGCTCACTGACAATGGTGGTTTAGGACCTGCATTAGGACATGGACAGTTGTAGGCTCCTATTGTCAGCCTGAGGGGAATAGGATGAGCATAGTTGGTCTCTGCAAGCCTAAGAATGATCATAGAAATTTGCTCCATCCTTGTGGAGTATTTCTAATGCCACATGACTCCAGCCACAATTGAATTACACTAACAAGTTGTTTGCTCCTATTAGAATGTTATTTCAAATGTAGATGCTGATTATTAAATTATTTGGTCATTTTGCTAATTTCCAAAATTAAAAATTTAGGTTGGATTTGGCAGAATAAAATAAATTGTAATAATATATGCTCCCTGATGATAAAATGAAATTTGCAGAATTCAAACATTCACTAGATGACCACTTGGTAAAGCTACAATGCTGGGGGATTAAACAGATGACATTTAGAGGTCTCCTTTAATCCTAAAACACCATCTCAATCAGGATATTGTAAAAATGTCTAGACTTCATAGATACTTTTATTTATTGAATACCTGGCTTCTTTTAAATTTCAGAAAAACACATTAATTAGAAAAGAGATATTAAAAAAGGATAATTTTCATTAAGCATACTTGGCCATTTTAAATGACAACTTTCTTCAATTTAAAATCCCCTTAATACACTGATTATTGATTAGATAAACCAATAATTTAGATTTGCAGTAAAATGCAAAATCATGCATAAACATTTAAGTGTTACACAGTCATTTATTGAGGACTCTTTTATCTTTTATTTTTTATTTTTTAAAAATATATTTTATTGATTTTTTACAGAGAGGAAAGGAGAGGGATACATAGTTAGAAACATCAATGAGAGAGAAACATCGATCAGCTGCCTCCTGCACACCTCCCACTGGGGATGTGCCTGCAACCCAGGTACATGCCCTTGACCGGAATCGAACCTGGGACCTCAGTCCACAGGCCGACACTCTATCCACTGAGCCAAACCGGTTGGGGGCTTGAGGACTCTTTTTTAAAAAACAGCAATACACCAAATCCATACAGGATATTTTACTATAAGGTTATTTTAATACTGTGATAGACTCAGTCTGTCTTCTAGTTGCACTGAATTTCAATGGCCTTTTTATTAGCAATTAAGCTAACAGTTTTCAGTGTTCTTTTAGAAGAAGGGCCCATCTGTATTTAAGATGAGTGTTGCCTTAGGTATTGCTACCACCCAGACAGTCTATGCTGTGCCTGGCAGTCTATAAAGGAAGAATTTTACAAAATCAGTTCATAATTTGGGGGTTGATGTTTGGATCTAGGAATGAGGTTCAAGGAGAGAGGGCCTTCCTCAACTTTTGCTTTGGTACCTTCAAGATTAAAACTAGAATCGCAGAATTTACATGTTTCAAAGATATTAGCAATAATTCGCATATCTAGTTTTATAGATGAGAAAACTGCCTTACCTTTATAATTCAGACAACCATGGGATATAATCAGAAAGGCTGTCTTTATTTTTGTTTTTTTGCCCCTTTAAATTTCTTCAGTGGTATTAGTTTGTCCATTGCTAGATG
Source organism: Murina feae (assembly GCA_004026665.1). Classification (NCBI taxonomy): domain Eukaryota; kingdom Metazoa; phylum Chordata; class Mammalia; order Chiroptera; family Vespertilionidae; genus Murina; species Murina feae. Next base: position 16,732 of record PVJC01032757.1, read on the forward strand.
GAAACATAGCCAATTTTATAGCTTTTCTGCTCTCAGGGTCCTACAGTGTCTCAATTTAATAATAAAAAGTGTCCACTCCCATGTGTCTATAAACACATTTTCATCTTTATTAAAAACTAGAGGCCCGATGCCTGAAAATTTGTGCAAGAGTTGGCCTTTCTTCCCCGGCTGCCGGCACTGGCTTCCCTCTGGCACCCGGGACCTGGGCTTCTCTTCTATGGCCGCCTGCAGGCACTCGGGACCCGGGTTAGCTTCCCTCGGACTGCCCACAGCACCCAGGATCCAAGCTGGCTTCCCTCCAGACCCGGCTTCGTCAGGAACGATGTCCAGAATGACGTCTAGGAGGATGTCCGGTCTAATTACTATATTTCCATTTACTAAAGGCCCAGTGCACAAAATTTGTGCATGGGGTGGGAGTCCCCTCAGCCCAGCCTGCACTCTTTCCAATCCAGGACCCAGGGATTGGACCTAAACTGGCAGTCGGACATCCCTCTCACAATCCTGGACTGCTAGCAACTAACAGCTCACCTGCCTGCCTGCCTGTTCGCCCTAACTGCCCCCCTCCCCCACCGGCCTGGTCGCCCCTAACTGCCTCCAGCTGGCCTGGTTGCCTCCAACTTACCCCCCTCCCCCGCCATGCTGGCGTGGTCATCCCTCACTGCCCCTCAGCCTGGTTGCCCCATTCAGCCTGCTGTTCGGTCATCTGGTTGTTTCGGTCATGATGGCCCCTGGCTTTTATATATTAGGATTATTATAGATTACAATTACTTCTTATACCCCAGCTGAAGCTGAGTGGCTTATCTATTCATATATTGCACTTAACAGTTCTCCCAGCTGTTACCTTCCATTTGACCCTGATAGCCATGTCAATTGCTATGCTTTTAAAGAAGAGGAAAGATGGCGTCACTTGGGCAAGATCACACAGTCCAGAGATGGGGTCCTGCTGCCCAGCTTGCCATACTGGACTATAGCCTGGCACCATCCTTCCATCCTTACTTCTCTGATTACCACAAGGTGGTTAAATAAAACTGTATTCATCTGAGCATAGCTAAAATAAAGTTCCATTTACATTAAATATTAAATTGATCCCTTTTGCTCTCCATCTATTGATCTTTGAAAATGTTCTTAATTATCTTTTTAAAGCTAGTGATAGGCAAGAATTTTCACTGTAGTCTTTTACATCTGTGTCCTAGGAAGTCACTTTTCCAAAGAAAGAGCATCATTTTTACTTTCCTCTAAGCCCAGAGGTGAGGATCCTGCAGTTTTTCCGTAGTAATGCAAGAAGCTCTGCCTAAGCGTATAAAATGTGCTTTGAAGCCACTTCCCTCAGTCTCCATGACTGTGTCTATACTCACTGCTGGGCTTTTCACAATATGCCACCTCTTCTAATGTTCCAACATCCTGAGACCTAAACATTGCATTGTGATTGCAATTCTGCATATATGGAGATTGAGGTTTTCAGTAGTTAATTGTATGCAAAACTCATTCAGAATGTTCTTTCTACTACATAAAACTTCTTATTTATTATATTTCTGATAGGAAGGGAGGGAGAAAGTGTAGGGGGAAGAGTCAGAGAGGGAGGGAGAGAGGGAGAGAGGGAGAGAGAAAGAGAAGGGGAGAGAGAGAGAGAGAGAGAGAGAGAGAGAGAGAGAGAGAGAGAGAGAGAGAGAGAGAGAGAGAGAGAAAGAGAGAGAACAAACAAGATCATCAATGACACTTTATGTCCATGTACATTTTAGAAATTTTTATTTCCTAGCCCATTGTATGTATTACAGTGTTCTCTAGAGGACTAATGTGGAAATGATAATAATAATATTTGCTGTATGGCAGGCATTGTGCTAATGCTTTGTGTATATTATCTCATTTCATCCTCACAGCAAACCTATGAGGTAGAAATTGTTATCCCACTTTTAAGATGAGAAAATGAGGCTTAGAGAGATTAAATAACTTACTCAAGGTTACTGCTGTTTAAATCAAGAAATCCAACTGCAGATTCCAGTCCCCTAACTGCTTTTCTCTGTTGCTTGCATTATAACTAAGGCTCTTCTTTCAGCAGTGTGTTGGTGCCTTGCCTTTGTAATTCATATAATCATGGGAATATAATCAGAAAGTGTCTTTATTTTCATTTTTCTGCCCCTTTAAATTTCATCCGTGGTGTTAGCTTGTACAAAGTACATGGCCAGTACTTGGACTTTTCTGCTTTCTCTCAGGGTCCAACAATATCTATCAGTATAACTTGCCTAAGGAGTCTCAATTCAATAATGAAAACTGTCTATTTCTATGTATTGATAAACTTTCCATATTCGTTCAAAGTTACAATTACTTCCTCTACCCCAGCTGGAGCTTTTTGTAGGTGGGAATCCAGGTAGAGCGTGTGGGCTTTTCTTTCTATTTTACTCTTTCAGTGGTTCTTAACAGTATTGCCCTGTGGGCCAGAAAGCATCCACTGGGAAGCTGTTAGAGCTGTGCGTTCTCCAGACCTAGTGAATGGGAAATGCTGGGGTTGGGCCAGCACTTGTTAAAGTGATCTCAGTGAATGATAACAGGCTAGAGTTTGACAACAGCTGCACTATCTGATGCTCACTTCCTCCCTCCTCCTTCTTAGAACCGTAGTTTCTGTGGTCAGAGCAAAAAGGGAAGAAATAGAAAAGAGGTCAGAAAGGCTATTCCTCCTCTGATATTATTGTTAGATGGCTTCTCATTGTAGGCCCTGGGACTTAGTTAAAGTTGCCTGTTTTTCTGATAGCAGCTTTTTCAGAAAGGGGCTATTCAAGCCCCTTTCTATTCTGCCCTCTTCCTCTCAGTTATTCTTCTATGTGACACAGAGCTTCTCTATTGCCCTTTTAAGGTCTATTCGAAATGGCCCGAGGAATGCTTTATTTTATGCGGTTTACAGCGTACAATGTTTTAAAATAAACAAATGAATCTGTTCCTTTATGAGCAAGATTGTCTTTTCTTCAGTTGACTTCCAGCCATTTTCAAAAGTGTATGGAAGTCCATGGCTTGATATGGGGCTACCTT